>JBBPLT010000302.1:0-29566 GCA_038089955.1 Strobilomyces dryophilus | reverse complement strand
CAGCGGCAGCTTCCCTCTGAACGCGGAGCCTATCCATGGTGGTCATGTGAGGGGCCGAGTTTCCATCCTTTTTTGGGCGCTGCTCAGAACTGCCACGACCATTCTCGTTCCCGAAAATCTGCCTTGTAAACCTTTCATGGGACAGGAGTATTGACATAGATACTCGAGCACTTACTCGTTCCACCAGCGGTAAAGACTGTCCCTCCATTCGGCGCTCTCTTCGTCTTTGATGAATCGGATGATGGACCTGTACATCTCCTTGTAGCTGAGATTACTGTCACTATCGTTCCACTGGTCCTTGGACGAGATGGCAAAACGTGCCTGAAAATTTCGACGAAGTATGAAACGGAGACAAAGAAACCGACTCACTTGAATGGCTACATAAGCGATATGCTCGGCTTCGATGGTGGTTATGTTGTTCAAGATGGCATTGGACGAGCGATTCTTCCTTTCTGGGTTGCCTAATGCAAAGGATGGACCTAAAAAAATATGCCACGCTAACTAAGTGATCCAGCGGAACGTCAGCTCTAATCTGAGACATCGTACTGAGACTTGCTCGGATGAGAAAATAGCTCTTGAAAAGCCCTTGAAACATATTCTCTGGATTGTTGTCCTGACCAGGCATCTCTCCACTCCAGAAGAAGCTTGGGAGGTCTTCGAATGTCATCTCAATCTCACCAGAGGCAAGATCCTTTCGTCCCCTGTCGAAAAAGTCAGACCGAGTTGCTGGACTGGTTGGAAACATGTACTGTTCCGGGTCTTCATCAAACCTTTCAAGTTGGTCAACTAGGCAAAGCCAGCGTGCCAATATAGGGTGATTCAACCCGAGCTCAGCCCTTCCTTTTCCGACAATCATCGTGAGTGTGATTGACGTTGGATCATACGGGTTTGGAAGGCAATATTGAGGGATATGTGACTTGAGCCCAGTAGAGTCATTCAAGCATGTAGCCCGAATATCCACATTCATCTTTGAGCTGAAAATCAACATATGCACATACAGGCGATGAAAAATGATACACCTTGGCAAAAATTGCTGCTAGTTCACTACCTTTTGTCGGATCATTGAGAAGGGTCTTCAATGTGGGTGTTGTTTGCAAGATCTTGAAGTAGGTGCGTGCAACATAGTCTCAATCCTTGGATGAGCTGCAGATGATCAGAAACTGTGATATAGCTCAAGGAAGACGTACAGTTTCACCAGGAGGCTCTCTTGTGCTTCTCTTTCTGCGTCGCTTTCATCGAGCTCACCTGTCTCACTATCTTCGGCATCTTGGAGAAGAGCCATCGTCTGAAAACCTTGTCCACATCGCACCAGAGGTCGATACAGTGTGCGATTATTCTTGCAGTCAGGACATAGCAGTCGTCGCCTTTCTTTTTGAGCTTTCCAGGCCTTTTAATAGAGTAGAGACAGAATAAATGGCATTACGAGCAGTGAAACTTACCTGACGGGGTTCTCACCGTCGTTCTGTGCTGGAGTCATGGCAGTGCAGTGATAAGATGCAAATTGAGCGGAGATAATATCGGAGATTGGTCTTGATTGTTGCGTCGGTTGCCACTCGTCATCAATCACTCAAGTTCAGCCTCTCCCTCTCAGGTAGAATGTAAGCATCCCAGATACTCCTAGAGCTGTTTTATCCATTGACCATTTTTTCTAGATCCTAGATTAGACCTACGGGAATTCCCTCGCCTTGTAGTTATTGATCCATCAATAAAGAACGCGTTGATAAAGGTCATATTCTGACGGCCATGAACGATAACGCCTGTTTCGGCTGTCACAAGTCCTTCAAGACTCAAAAGGCGCTGACAACCGAGAGTACAAGAGGAAGGTCTTGAAGGCTCGTTGATTCATCTTCCTGGACGGTAAAAGTGTTGGTGGTGCAAGCATCAAAAGTCTCTTAGGGGATGAATCCTTGGTTCCGACAAAGGTTCGTGTGTAGATACTATTCCGAATGTTACATCAACCAAGCTCAGCATTCAGAACGCATTTTCACTGAAAATTCAATGTATCGATGCAAATTTCAATCATTTCTCGATGTTTGTCATCGACCTCCTGCATGAACTGGAGCTCGGGGTCTGGAAGGCAATATTTACCCATCTGATGCGCATTCTGTATGCTGCGGGAGGCATGCTGGTCACACATCTGAACTACAGGTAACATTTTTATTTCGTTCTTTCTTTTGTGGCCAACGCAGATTTGGAACACAGATACAGACGTGTTCCGACATTCGGGCGGGCGACGATCCGTCGCTTCAGCAAAAATGCCTCGGCGATGAAGCATCTCGCAGCACGAGACCTTGAAGATCTTCTTCAGGTGAGTGAGATGCGTGTCTAGGTTCTTGCGATCTAACTGACCAGAGACGACCAACCATTCAGTGTGCCCTACCGGTTTTTGAAGGCCTTTTACCTCTACCACACAACACCATCATACTTGATCCCCTGTTCGACCTGGCCACCTGGCACGCGTTCGCCAAGTTGTGGCTACATACTGAGCAAACACTCGAATTCTTTGATCCGGCCACAGTCTACCTTGGTCGAAGACCACCTACTTGCCCGTGCCTGTGGTCTGGTCTATGAGGGTGACGAGCACGACTTTTCGGACGAGGACCGCTACTGCATCAACATCAAGGACAGCCATATGCATCACCATGCACTACTCCGAGTCAACTATACTGCATACGACCTACGACGAGAACAGGACACGATCAACCCCCTTACGCGACCTGACATCATGGTTTTGGCCCACGAAGATGAACGAACCCATCCGTTTTGGTACGCGAGAGTCGTTCACGTGTTCCACGTGATGGTACAGCATCGGGTGAATGCTCGTTCACCATTTTCGGCTGCAGTACGGATGGACGTTCTTTTCGTGCGATGGTTTTGTCGGGACATCAACTACGCTTCTGGATGGACCGAGAAACGGCTCCCTAGGATCCAATTTTTCGATCTAGGCAACTCGTCGGACGCCTTTGGTTTCATTGATCTGGTGACTGTGATTTGCGGGGTTCACCTCATTCCGGCCTTCGACTTCCACCGCACTAATTTACTACTTGGACCTTCACAAGCGCGTTGAGTGAAAGCCGACAAGGAGGAGCAGGCAGACTGGAAATATTACTACGTGAACATGTGAGTCAAGCAACTGCTATACATTTCGTGTACTAACTACCACTATTCTATCTAGGTTCGTCAATCACGACATGTTTATGCGGTTTCGAGGCGGCGGCGTCGGTCACAAGGCGACGTGGGACTGGAATGAGGTCCCTTTCCTCGACCATGGCAAGCCAGTCGACGATGTCGAGGAGGACAGCGCCTCGGAAGCAGAAGAGGGGGAAGAGGAGGGGACGAATGATGAACACATGGATGTCGCTGCCGTAGACGAAGAAGAGCCCGTCCAGGGCGTCGAGGATGATGGTCATGTCGACGAGGAGGATCTTGACGCTTGGAAAGGAGTGATGGAAGAGCCTGGAGACGAACAACCGCTAAGAACGCCTCCGATGCCGAGGACTCAGACTCGGATGATGATGACGACGACCCGTTCGACGGCCTCGTCCCCGACGCAGGAGAAGAGGTCGACGACATCATCTACGCAGAGGAGGGTTATGGGACACTGTAGAGTAGATTATATGATGTTATGTTCTCACATCGCCCGCGTCTGCTGAGACGAACACTAGCGCGCAATTAATATATTCGAATATACATGCGTGCTGCCCAGCATTGCCCGACATGACACCCGCTCACCCGTAATATAATCCCACATAATTCCTTTCCGGCGTTCCGATCCCTCACATACTGCATTACATTACGCATTTGGACTCGGACTTGGCTGTCAGAGTTTGTAGGAATTTGTTAAAAGGCTATGATGGACGCTCAGTCGTATGCAGGGCAAATGGACTGATAATATTCACCTATGATGGACGCTAAGTACGGGTAAGCATGTCATTCGGTACGATCTAAGTAAGAGCGCTCACCTCAGTCGTATGCGGGGCAAACGGACCGAGGTGACGACTACGAAAACAGTGCGTTTAAGTATGCGCGAACACAAACTAACTATAAGAAGGAACTAAAAAGAAAGATTGGGACGGTAGAATGTATCGTATCCAAGAAAGCGCATATCAAGGAAATTTTATCGGCTGAATGTGCGTCGTATGGGATGGCGTCCGGTGCCGCATGGTATGGTCGGGTAGTGCGTTAGTACGTGATCGGCAGCGCGCACGCTTGCGCATTCCAACAGAATTCTGCAATTTTAGTGATGTACGGCTTGGCCCGAGTTTGGGCCGAACTTGGCTGGGGCGAGGCTCACCAAGCGATATATGGCGTTGTTGGGCGGAGGCGCGCGGGGGGCGACGACGAGGACGCGCACGCGGTCTAGGCCCCCACCAACACGTTCGTATTTACGCATTAATCACGCTTTGTGGCTTCGTCTCCCGGTTCATGTTTGGGCAATATCGCTGGGTGCAAAATGATTCGCGCTTCTCGCCGCGAATCTCGAGTCGCTCCTAGAACATATCGAGAGCGAAAAGGTCATGTTGCCGTTTTCTGGTGTTGAATCGCAACGAGGTGGTTGATGCAATGAATCGAGGCTGCATTACACTCCCAGGGCTCTGCGTTACCCTGCGCATCTCGATTTGCCGCAAATTAGTTCGCGCTCTCCTGCCTTCTTCTGCGCATAACCAGGTCCACGCCGTCTTTGTACATATTACTTCACCTCTGCCATGCACTTCCCCTCGAGAAAAAAATATGCGGAATTTTCTACGTGGACAATAGCATACCCCTGCTTCAATTCGTCAAGGAAAGGAAACATGACCCACAGGAATGATCAGGTGACAAAGAGCAAAGGAAGAACAACTTATGCAGCTCCAGACCAGACGTTCTACAACTCCACTGGTCTGAGCGAGCGGCTATGGCGATTGATCTCTCACCCAGGATTCGAACGAGTGCGTGGGACCCCATCGGTCCCGAGTGTACCCTGTGCCTCTGATTTTAAATGCCTTTGAGGGGCAGTCGTTGGGTAAGTGCTCACGGATGTCGGCAAAGACTTTGCGGCAGGTGGCTAGGGCACAGCGGTGTGTGCCCCCCCAGACAGAGCTGTTAAAGGAGCAAGGGATTTAGAGCGCCCTAGGTTAGAAGACAAACCGCACCTTGTCACACCCTCGCCAACGCCTTGGTTCGCACGTCGACATCTCTTCATGTGTTCGTTGATGTGGAGGAAAAACTTGTAACAGCCGGGGCATTTGGACTTTAGCTACATGGGGGAGCTCTGTCAGCCCTGGCAGCCGAGGTTGCACTGACAAAGGGACTTGCCGCATCGGTGTCGACCCGCAGTCGCTTTCGACCGGAAACGAGGTCGGATGGACCAGCTGTTTCCTCAGAGAGCGGCCGTTTCTGAGCTGAATGGGTAGGCAAGGGTGAACTTGAGTCAGTGGAGGGCGTCGGCAGTCTGAGGCGGCGTCCAGGACCACCCTTCTCACGCCCACACACTCCAAGGCGGTGGACGGTCACGAGGTGGTAGAGCAAGTCGCGCTTGAGATATGGCTTGGAACCGCAAGCAGGCGACGGGCAAAAGCTGGCACCCTCGGTCAAGTTCACGTGGGTGGCGAGGTGGCCATAAAACGTATCTTCGTCGTGATACCTGAGGTTGTGACAAGCAGAAAAGTGAACCAACGTGAGGGAGGGGCATGGAGGGCACCCAACTGAGCCATTCTCTCTATGATTGAAACGCGCTCGTCATGCACACACCATATGCAGAACATGGGTGCGAAAGCCACCCCATGCTCGATGTAGCCATGATATTCGGGAAATTCTCCCCCGAAACCAGTACTGACCTCATATCCTA
This sequence comes from Strobilomyces dryophilus, assembly GCA_038089955.1. Lineage (NCBI taxonomy): Eukaryota > Fungi > Basidiomycota > Agaricomycetes > Boletales > Boletaceae > Strobilomyces > Strobilomyces dryophilus. Next base: position 23,739 of record JBBPLT010000302.1, on the reverse strand, counting down.
TGCATCCGTCAGTCGCCAGATAGGTGCAGATGCCTCTGGGCACGATATCAGAGCAGTCGTTCCTGCGCTGTGAGAACCAAGAAAAGAGTTCCTCATAGTGCTGTTGGGCATGTGCTTCCCATTGCAGGCCGTCACCCGCGATGTCCTGAAACCTAGAACGGCAGAATGAGCGAGCCATGGTTGAAGCTGACGGTCCGGTGTACTCACCATTCCCAACACAGGTAACAATAGGATATGAACGGATGCTTCTGGACGTTGACTGCATGGCAGCGGGCAAAGTGCTTCGGCCAGTCTTTCACGCCGTCGTCGAGACATGGAGTACCGTTTTCGTCACGCCACCGACACACGTGAGTCTGGCACGCGTGTTTCTCCAGATGCAGGATGAATTCTTCCCGGGTCGTCCACGTCCTGGATGCCTCGGGGCACGCAGCCCAAAGGCACTGGGACGCCCAAGACGTGTTGGTAGCCAGCGCCGCGCGCGCTTCGGTCTCCTTCTTCTCCATGAAGCACTTGTGGATGTGACGGGCAACGCCCCTTTTCATCACCTGGGGCCTGGGTCGGAAGGACATGAGCAACGGCAACGGTGCTCTGCACGAGCCGGGGAAACCTTACGTGCATGAACATCCGCAGACAGGGCAGCGATTATCAGCGGTGGGCGATTCTCCAGGGTAGCACCAAGTTTGACAGGACCTTGGAGCGTCCAAGAGCAGTCGACAGGTGTGTAGGAGTACGTCGAGCGGGTCGGCGTCGATAACGTCATGGTAGAGATGGCCAACGAACTGGTCCACGTAGCTAGAGTTCGATGCAAGTACAGCGGTGATTGCGGTGACCTGCGGTTTTTTATGTCGCCCGATCTGATCACTCCTGACCACAGACAGTGACCCCATTGCCGTAGGGGGACGGCGCGAATGCTGCTGGGGGGAGTCAGGGGAGGATTTCAACGAGACCGTGGGCGAGAACGCCTCATTGAGTTCTCTCCCAGCTGGGGAGGTGCCACACCGGCAAAATGCTGAGCTCTCGACCTGCGGAGGAGAGACCTCAACTCGCGGGTGAGAGCAACGCTGTGCTGCTTGGAGAGCTCCGCCATCTCTTGCCGCACAGCCGTGTTCAAAGGAGCGAGGTGCTTGCACTGAGTAGGCAGGTCATCAAACAACTCTGGCACGTGCCAAAAGCATCCATGCATACCTCGTTTCTCTTTTCGCGCAGCTCTACAAGGTCGGGGTCGGAGTACACAGTCATTGTCTGAGTGAGGTTGAGCGTCATGGGGGCGTCTGGATTTGCCCCTTTCGACATGCTCTCCGCGATCTTGGAGGAACCCAAGGTCAACAAAGGTCACAAAGTAACTGGCAGAACGCACCGCGATGAGCGCGAGTCTGTCTGCATCCTGGGCACCAGCCAGTGTGCCCTGCAAGTCTATCCGCACCGCCATGCTCTGATAACTTCGCTGGCACTCGGTGTCAGTCCCGTCCGAGAGGCGGTAGAGCCGCGACCAGCTCACCTTGAAGGTCTTCGACTGCGGCGCATGCGCCATCACCTTTTCTTGTTGTTCCGTGCTGACAGACCCGTTGTTTGCGATGAGGTTCGACGTCCCGCGGCGGATATCATAAGGCCGAATGTCCGCTGGAAAAAGAGGGCCCAGGTCAGGGTTGCACGGCAGACATCCGTCCGTATAAAAACGCGCACATGGGAAGCCGTTCAGTCGACTGAAATGTTGAAGGTGACGTCGCGCCACGCCGTAGTTCATGGCCTCGTGTTCAGAAACAGCCCACCCATTGCTCGTTCTCTCTTCTCCTCTGAGCACGGGGAGGTCACGCTTAGATGCGCACACCTGCAGGGAGTACACGGACGTCGGAATGACCTTTGGGGAAACGATGTCGTCAGGCTGGGCGATTCCCTCCCAAACTTGGTCCTGAAGGCCAAGGACCAGTAAGGGGGTCACGGGGCAGTAGGCGCGGTCCGGTCTGTACTCCGGAAAGAGGAAAAACGTCTTCGAGAAGGATTCGACGTCGCGGCCGCCCTTGAGCAAGCGAGCAGTGACCAAAAGGGCTAGGAATGGCTTGGACGGCTCGTCGCAGTTAGGGAAGATAACGACCTCGATGTCTTTCCACTTGAGGCATTCGTTCGAGCCGCGGTAGCAGTTGGACTCGACGATGGCACCGATACGCTCCGCGGAGGTGGAGAGCAGCAAGGTAAGGGCAACCATCTGCAGTCGCATTCGATTCGTTCGGAAATGTTGGACGTCTAAATGGTAAGAGTCGACGAGCTTCCTGATGTCGGCCAGACTGGCATAATGCTTTGAACGGTGTGCGGTGGAGAGCTCGACGTGCGCATGCAGCTCCGGCAAGGCGAGATAAGTGCCGACCTGTGTGCGAACGTCCTTGGTGATGACCACCTTAGCTTCCCGGTGGAGGAGGGAGTAGAGCATCCAGACGTAGCTCGAGACGGTGCCCACTGTCGGGAAATCCGAGAGCTGTCCTTGCAGTGTGAGGGCGAGGAAACGCACAAATGCCTTGAGCGCATCTGTGAATTACGTCAGAGAACTCCCCCCCCTGGACACGCTCGAGACGAGAAGCAACGCACCTACCGAAGGAGCAGTCGACATCGCAGGCGTGATGTCAGGCCCAAGCGCCTTGATCTCGGGATTTTCTGAGGTCGACACAAAAATGGCCCATAGCTCGCCGACGCGCTTGTGGACCAGCTGCGTGGGAGGGCGAATCGCCTTGACCGACTGGCTGTCTGGATGCCCGGCATGAAGCCATGCTCGCTGGTTCTCGTTGACGGCGAGGCGGTCTTGCAACCTTTGTTCGTCGCTTCGACGGGCCTTGGTGTGGAGAACCATGGGAGACGGGGGAAGAGATGAGACGAAGGGTTGAGACGAAAGGGGGGGTGGGGGGGAGGGGGGGGGGGGGGGGGGGGAAGAGGGGGGGGGGGGGGGGGGGCGGGGGGGGGGGGGGGGGGGTATTTATTGCGACGTGACCCGCCCCTTTGGAATTTGACCGGCATCGAGGGCCAAGCGAGACGCCCAAGTACTAGTAGGAATGCTACCGATTACGCCGCAGAGAGGGCGAGTGACGTCAGACCCATCTCCAGGTTGTTGATTGACTGTCATCGGCGTTTTATTCGAATTTCAGACGCGACCTGCGAGCGTGTGGTCATGCGGTTGGCATTTGGGCCGGCAGGTATACTACCGATTACGGATGGCAGTGGAGCAACACTTTGATCGCCATGTCGATCGACCGTCGGCGTTTTACTCGAATTTCAGACGCGACGGTGTTCCAAGTGGACCTGCGCGATGGTGTTTCTGTCTAGGCCATCCCCGTCCCCATCCCAGGACGTTCTCCTCGTGTGCTGAAGAGGCGAAGGTGACATTGTAGGTATGATGTAGCGTATTTCGTACGAAGGAAAGAGCCAAAAAAAAAAAAAAAAAAAAAAAAAAACTAATGAAGGCGTCACACGCCTTGGGGGATACCAGAGATTCAGTTCGTCCGGCTCGGCTTCTGGCCCGAAGCGACGAGGCCCCACGCGCTGGATATCTTCAGACCACGCACGCTTGAGCAACAGTGGGTCGTCGGAATCCTCCTCCTCCTCCTCCTCCTGCACGGCCTCGAGGTTGGATCGGCGAAGGCGAGCGTGCTTGGTTGACGCCTGTGAATCCGAGTCGCGGAGTGGTTCGTCGAACTCTGCGATGATCGCACCCAGACAGGGCTCGAGGTCACCGGGGGACGAACGCCCTTTCACAGGCGTAGCGTAGTACGGAGTCGGGGGACGTCGGCGAAGTCGTGATCGGCCAGAAAGGGGGGCATTTTCTTTGAGATGGCTCGAGCTGGTGGGGCATGGGGTGGTTCGACGGGATTCCTCCACATGTGCCAGGCGCATCCGTTTCGTCATGTGCTCGGTCATTTCCTTGTGCGAGATCTCTGACCCTGCCGACGACAGGGGTGAAGTCAACGGCAACCTTTCTGCGCGTCTCTTTCTGCGCGTGTAGGTTACCCGCACGCTGCTCGAGGCGTGCTTCAGGCTATATGCGCGTCGTTTAGTATTCAGGGACGTGTGATGGGACTCACCGTCGAGCGTCCCGAGATGCCGCATGTCCGACGTCGGGCACCCTGTATGCGTCCGTCATTTAGTGATGTTTTCTTTCGAAAAACACACCGGTCAACGCACCGTGACGACGACGCTCTCTGCAGGGGCCTGGTATCCATGGCCTCTGACCTGAAGTCGGCCGCGCGTCGAGGAAAGAGGCCCTGCGTGAGAGGGCAGCGATCCGAGCCTCCGGGCACGTGGGCGCCGACTCAGCGACATCCGCCGGCAGGCTTCCCGTCTGCGGGTGACGTCGGCGTCTGACTCTATAGTCCAGAAGAGGCGCTCCGCGGGCATTCCAAAGTCGCCCTACGTCACGTCGATCGCCGAGTCGTTGGAAATTCCGTGAATGGTTTCTGTGGGCATTCCAAGCCGTCGCCTGGGCCTGAACCGGCAAGACGAGGTGGGCAACGCGCTCCGCGGGCATTCCAAAGTGGCTCTACGTCACATCGATTGCGGAGCCATGAACGATTTCCGCGGGCAAGACGAGGTGGGCGACGGACCTGTGACCGTGTAGCTGTGAGGGCGCGCGCTTCTCCCCGAAAAACATCGCGCGGCATGCCCGAGGCATGTGCGAGGTTCCCAAGGGTATATAAACCCTCGCTCTCCCCCCGCGGTCGCGTCCTGGCTTTTGGGGGTGGCGTCTTGAATCTGCGTGCGCGTGCAGAGGAGAGGCAGCGCACCTCTCTGGCTTGGGGGCGCTGCGCCGCTCCTGGCTTGGGGGTGTCTTGAATCTGCGTGCGCGTGCAGAAGAGAGGCGCCGCCCTTGCTTGAGCCGGTCCCCCCCCCTCTCTCTCTCCCGCTCCCTCTCTCGCCACTCAACGTCGTTGGCGACGGTTGCGTCCGGTCGCCGACTGATTTTTCTTTCTCCCGCCCCGCATGAACGACTTGGCGCTGACGTTCTCACCCGCCTCTAGTTGATGGCCTCGTGAGGGACTTTCGATGACTGGACGAAGGTCGGTTGTGGTGCCTCGTGGCTTTGTGGTCAAGGGCTCACGTTTTTCCATAGCGACCACGACCAGCCCCCCGTTCGCGGTGACGCTGGTCGACGCTGAGGGGAAAGGCTTACCTAATCGTGGGCGCCCGTCTATTTGCGGACGACATGACATCAGGACGCGTCGAGCGACGGGCGACGACGATGGCCCGACGACGACAACAGCCCCTTGTGGCGACGATAAGGACTGCGCATGCCATCGCTTCACCTCGACGACGACGAGGGCACGCCATCGCCTCCCGCGCTCTCACCGACAAGACCTCCATGTGTTCACTCGCGTCCATTCTCGGCTTCACCGTCTTCCCCTCGCTCGCATCCTCGCCCAAGGCTCTCCTCATCTGACCTCGCGCAGGACACGGCAAGCGTCTGGAGCGCCTCATCCAGAATCTGAAGCGCAACCAAGCCGTCCGTCGCGACCCGTCTCGTAAAAAGCCTCGACGAAACGAGCAACAGCGGCCCCGCAAACGGCTGTCGAAGGCGGGTGGGCAGTCGAACAGCGCGTCGTCGAATGCAAATGCCCCGGTCGACGAGGGGTCTGGTCCGTGAATGAGCCAGACGGAGGCCGCTCATCTCTGCCACCGTGCCAAGGTCATCTTCTGGACAAGCCCGCCGCGCAAGCATGTCGCTAGACCAGTCGTGTCTCTTTGATCGCCATCGCAGGCGTTCCGGCCTCTCGGAGAACCCTCCACCATACCCGACCCCCCAAGCCCACCCGCGACCGTCACGGTGCCCACTGGGCCTTTGGAGACCCTGCCTACGCCGCCTTCTCGTCACCCACGCTCAAAGACCTCGCGCAAGATGCAATCCCCATCGCCCCCTCACACAGCGTCGTCATCAAAGAGGGCCTTCCCATGCTGCTCAAGGTCGCCGCAGTGCTCGTGGACGAAGGGCGGTTGACCCCGCTCTGGCGTGGGCGTCTCGATTGACGCTACGTCGCCAGGCACGCAGACGGTGAGTCGACCACATGCCGATGGCGACGACACGGAGCTGACGTCGACAAGGGTGGACGCGTTTGTTGGCAGTGAGGCGAGGGCTGTCTGCATCGAAAAAGCGGCCCCCCCACTGGAAGCGAACGAGTCGAGAAAAACTGCCATTCGATCTCGGCGCGGTGATTCGACAAGCAGGTTTCTGGGAACAGGCCGTGGGCATTTCATCACCAACCACGCAAAGCGCCAGAACTTGGGTCAGTCAACTCATCAGTTCTCACCACGGCTAGCGCTGACTTTTGTTTGTCTAGGGTTTCGGACTGCGACAATGCGCGATCTTGGACGTGGACGAAACGGCGACGAGCAGCACCAGATGGCATTCTCGGCAAGGAGTGGCGGTACAAACAGAGGTCACGGTTCTTCAGACGATGCATGTCACGGAAGGCATTGGTGGGTCTGACACCTGGAGATGGCGGATGGGTGCTCATTGGCCATTGACGCAGAGATCTCCATCAGCCTGAACGACGTGCCATGTGCGCCCGGCGCTAGACATGCTCCAGAGAAGGGATGCCTGCCGGGGACCCGCAAGTCCTTCCTGCGCGACATTCGCGACGTTGTCAACAACTCGAGCGAAAATGCCCCGCAAGCATGCCCCCTCACTGGCGTCGCCGGATCGGGCAAGTCGGCTGCGGCCCCTTCCATCGCTTGGCTAAATGACGACCGGAGGCGGCTGGGATCGTCGTACTGCTTTTTCAGTACAGACGTCGTGCTGCGCAATCCACAACATCTCTTCAATACCGTCTTGCGATATTTGCGAGCACGCCACCCAGCACAGGACCGCTGTCTGGGAGGTCGTCAGGCACGATCGCAGTGCTTCGCTTGTCGCAGTCGCCTTTGGTGCAGGTCGAGAACCTCATCATCAAACTCTGCGGGGAAATCGACGCTATCAGGCCCTAGGTCGCCGTCATCGACGCCCTGGGTGCAAGCGGAGACCAGGCCAAGCTCCGAGGCCTTTTCTGTGCCATAACTGACGAGATTGTCACCTTTCCACCCCGCCTTCGTTTCCTCATCGCTGCCTGCCCGGAAGACGACATCCTCGGCGTGTTTCCATCTGGGCCTCGCAGATGGACGACGTTGAGAGGGCCATCTATCATTTCCTTCATCAATACACAGAACTCGAATCTCGTTGGCAGGGTCAGGAGTGGCGTCGACTTCTCGTTCGTTCATTTCCCGGCATCTGTTCCAGTTGGCGTCGACTGCATGCACATTCATCCAAGGAGAGGGCAGCATTGGCGGCCTCAGCCCATGCGAGCGGTTCAATCAACTCCTTTGGATGGTCAACGTAGACTGCGATCGCTCGCCGGACAGCAGGTACAAGACCATGCGATCCAAGCTGGTCAGCTCGGACACAGCTCGAGAACGCTTCCGTACTGCCGCCATCCCTCACCTCCCTCTGCGCGGTCCTTGGCGGGGACCTCGGCATTTGTCCAATCAGCACGCCCATCTGGTCGTTGCTGGACGGAGTGAGAAACCCATCCGTCCGCTTCATACCTCCATCCGGGCAAATCCAACTCGGCTTGCGCAGCCAAGCGACTCAAGAAATTATTTCCCGGCGCCCCGCTCACTCTGGCCTCGCTGACCCTGTTGCCGTCGCTACAGGACGCGACAGGCAACCAGCTGTCGACAAACATGCCCGGACACCCAATACCCCCGCATCGATCGCGCAGACGCAACAAGACGTCGAGCATCTCGAGGCCTTGTTCGGCGCGCACTCTGCCATCTTTCTCCTCATGGACTGGCGCGCGCGCGCGAGAGTCGGCAGCGCTTGCTCCCCAAAATAGAAATGGCCATGGGCGACTCGGCCCTCTGGCATTACCAGAGATCTTGCGACTCGCGGAGGATTCCAAGCCGGACGCTCCTCCGATCCTCGCAAGCAGTCTGTACGTGGTACAAAGGCCGAACGGCATCTGATTTGGGCCGGAAAGCTTGGGACAAGGAAAATGCAAAATTCTGGCGCTCACCCTCGATGCATGGGACACATGCGCCATCGCGCTACTTTTCCAGCGTGCTCACGGCGCTCTCCACTCCACGGCAATCTCAGGGGGACCCGTCGACTCCGCATGGATGCAATTAGCTAACGTCGCGTCTGGACAAGCACAACTACCGCGCTCTGGAGTCCTTCTTGGACGTCCATCGATTTTACACTCCATGACAAGATGCTTTCTTGGAGCAGCATTTCGGCTCCCTTGCTGCAGAGATGCCTGCGCTGATGCACATGCGACGCCACAAGGACATGGCCATGGAGTTGCCGATACGGGCTCGTGACAGACACGATATGCAGGGTGTCTGAACAGACAACCCAGCCGTGTTCCGTCGATGAGCCACTCGTGAACGCAATCGCTGGCAAGGTGAGCATTCGGTATCTCTTTGCACCGTGTTCTGGGGAGAAATCCTGAGTAGGCCTCACAGGCACCGACGTCAACACGTTTTTCATCATCAGGGCCTCCTCAGTGCTCAATCCACGGCGTCATGCCACCATTGCCGTTCAACTGCAGTTTGGGCTATGGCAGCTGGGTCGGGCCATGGGAATCGGTTCGACGAGGGCCGTCGACAGGATGACGTCCATGCTATTCCATCACTCGACCGCATCAGATGAAGCTTGCTTCATAGCTGAAGTGATCAAGGAGGTGAGGTCGACGGTGCTGTCGCCGAAAAGGTCATTTTTACTTGTTTGTTTTTCTCTGCCAACAAGTCACTCACGAATGCGCGTCACAGTTCATGAACAATGGCAAGGAGGGCCTCGTCGAGATCCTCATGCCCTTTGGCTCCGTCGTCGGCCGAACACCTCGCCGAGCGCGTCGGGAGAGATTCCTGACGCATGATAGAGCTGCAGCAGTCTTTCAATGGCGCCAACTGTCAAGAACGGTTTGGCAGGGGCTTCTGCGAGACCCTTGGCCGGTGGCACTACGTCCGTCGAGGCGTCGAGATCGTTGACGCAGAGCGTCATATTTCTCGCTCGCTTGCCGGAATTGAAGCTTGGGTTAGTAGGCGATGCTGTCGTTCCGCCCCGTGTTGCTTGGCTCTGGTGTGTATTTGTGTCGCGGACGTGTCGAAGATGCTGAGGTCCCACGGTTGCACGCGTCAGATCGTCTGAACTCGACTCGGTCGCGTATCCGTCGCTCATCGATATGCTGTATTTTATCGTCGACGGCACGTCCAACGTCTATGTTTTTTTCTCGCTCTGACGGCATGATGCTGGTGCGTTTCCTTCTCAGCGCACCCGCGCTGTCTATTTGAGCAACCTCCCTCGGTGTTGCTTACCACCCCCCCCACACACACACACCAACTTTCTGGTCGCTAACTGCCTATCCAAAACAAACAAACAAACAAAAGAACGGCTTCCTCGATGCTGTCTTTGTCTAGAGCGACTTCGGACCCCAAATCTTTTTGACTCGCCGCAAACGACCCGATACCTCCCCAAGGAGCCCCTCCAGATAACTGAGATAACCATGGTGAGCACTGCCTGGCTGTCGAGTTCTAGTTGGCTTCATGCGACTTTGCCCAGCGTCCAACCCTATTACAAGGCAAGCGCTACTTCCAGGGAGACTCGAAGACGATCAGGCCGCGAATGGCCTCTGACGCAGATAAAATTCAACGCTGAGGGCAATCTCTTCTTCTCATGTTCAAAAGACCACGTCGTCGACGTTTGGTTCGCTCACAACGGCGAACGGCTCGGGACTTATGATGGCCTCAATGGGTCGTCGGTTGTGAGTCTGCACTGGGACCTGTCTCCAGTCAAGGACTCACGTGAGCCAGCGCAATATAAAATCTTTGTTTCTGGGTCAGCAGACAACCAACTATGTTTCCAACCGGAAATTCTTGCGTATGGGCCACCAGGGCGCCGTTCGTGTTTTCAGAATAAACCGCGACGTCGATGGAACCAGTCATTTATCCTCTTCATCATAACATGACGACGCAGCGGGCCGCTCATGTTTACCGTCCTGCTGCATAGAACGAAGCGAACCCGAGTGCATGTTTCATTCAGTTAGCTCCAAGGCCACGGTCCGCGCGTTCACCTACATGCCCGACCGGACACAAATCTGTCACCGATCTTCAACTGTCAGCAGATCGGCCCTACTTCATGACGAGTAGCATGGGCAAGACCGCGCGGGTCGGTGTTGTCTCTTTGTAACGTTCATATCTCGCCATTCAAGCTACATGATACCAAAATGCAGCGGCTGCTTGAGACGTTTTCAACAGAGACGCCGCTGAACAGCGTGGCGCTCGCGAACACGCAGCGTGCGAGCATACGGGCTTCAGTACAGCCCCTGTCCAAGCGTGCTCCAGGTTCTTCTCGGCGGAGGACAAGAAGTGATGCAAGTCACGACGACGTCTTTGCGAGAAGGATAGTTTGAAACGCGATTCTGGCACACGGTATTCGAGGAGGAGTGGTAGGGTGGGTAAAGGGCCATTTCGGCCCGTGAACACGTACGTCACTTCATGTTTGTTGATCAAGTGGTAGTATCGCAGTTCATCCGGCAGGAATGTGGAGAAATCAGGCCCACTAGGAGAATGAAACAATGGGTATACTCAAGCGCCTATACATACCAACGCAACCTTCTGTGCAGTTGGTACCTCCCTTCCGGCCGCCTCAAGGACCTCGTCGAGCGACCTCGCGATGTTTACATATTGCATTGACCCTGATTTCAAAGTAATTTCCTCATAGAACGCGGCAGCCAGTGATTGCATGGCCTCGGCATCTACAGGTCAGAGCGTCCCAACAACACTTCGAACAGGGCGGTGAGGTGGTGTCTCGACTTGTGCACCTTGAGGAAGCCGGGGGCCATGCTCGAGCGACGGGAGCGTGGGGCTTGACCTGAAGTGTTACGCTCACCTTTCCGTCTCCGACCTTGCCTAGGAAACCCCCCAACACGCCCTTGTGTACCGTCAGATTGATACCGGGTGGGAGAAAAACAGCGCCAAGATAGGGGCCATCAGAATCCAGAGCTGGGAAAGAACCAGCCACAGGTAGATCGGCGATGGATGTATGCGCGCTATTGTCACAGGCCCACTAGAAGAGGTCGTTTCCGAGGTTAGTAGACTCGTTACGAGGAACGAGTACGGGCAGGTCTTCTTGAGTGACGACGACCTGAGAGCATTTACGCATGAGAGGGGTCAGCCATGAGAACAACCATATGCTGAACGCGTTGGGGGTGAGGGCGTTGGTATTGGTGGCGTCGTTCTGGGGAGATGCACTCGAGTGCAAATGAAAGCAGCCTGATGGAGAGGACGGTCCACTTGAGAGAAACGAGGGGCATGACGGGGAACGTCAGCATGTACAAACGCGTCCAGATGTGATCAACAGAGCGAGGTGGATGCCAGCCAGCGATTTTCAGGGCTGGCGATATGCTCTCACGGCGTCGTGTTGTTGTCTGTGAGAGCGGGAGAGGGCGATGGCGTGCCGTCGTTGTCGTCGCCTCAGATGAGGGAGGAGCTGTTGTCATTGTGGAGGGTTTTGGGTCGCTCCTCGTGAGATGAGGGAGAGGGCAACGGCCGTCCTCACGTCACGTCGCCGTGGTGTCGCTGAAAGGGGGCGGGTACCAGATGGAGGCGTGAAAGCTCTGACCGTGTGTGCTGTTCTGCCTGGTCAGAACCCAACGTCAACATCGCAAGATGCGCACGCATGAGAGGGGTGCGATGATGACGAACTGCATCGGAAACGGGACGCCATCTCATGTTGAGGTGCATGATTGCAAACGTCGTCCCGCGTGAAAAGGACCAGGGCAACGTAGACCTTGAACTCCTTCATGTTGCACGGGTGCTCTGAGACCGAGGTTGGACAGGACGAGTCGAGGGACTAGGATGCACTTTTCTGAAACTGCGCGTGTAAGGCAGCGTACCGTCCTGAACACGATGGTCTCTGCATGGAGTCAAGACGACCGCCATCGTCAGCACACCAAGACGGGCGCGAGGGCGGACGTACAGCGGGGAAGGGGGCTGGCTGGTGTGGCTGGTAAATGATTGGAGGGTTCAGTTCGAAACATCGTGCGCCGCGATTACCTTGCTTCTTTTTTCTCATCTCTCCACGGCGACCAGCCAGCACCGCTGATGACCTTGAAGTCCTCGGTCGTCACTACACGGAAAGGCGGTGAGTCGTTCATGGGTGCACGGACCGAGCGCGCCACGCCGCCAGCGACGCCGAGAAGAATGGGATGGAACTGGCCCAGCAAGGGCGGCGCCTCTGCTCTGCATGCGCACACAGATTCAAGGCGCCCCCAGCCAGGACCCAACCACGGGCTGAGAGAGAGAGAGAGAGAAAGCGATGGTATGTATGCCCAAGGCACCCCAAGCGTGCAGTAGGGCCAACAACGGCCCGAAAAACTCGCTAGGCATCCATTGCGATGCATGTGGTAGTTCGCGTTTTTATCGTGCTCATCTTTCCACAGGGCCGGCCAACAGCATCGCAGGTACCGGCAGAGTGCTACAGCATTAAGTCATGTACTTACTCCCCCCGGCCTTCTCTATGTGACGCCTACATGTAGCACAACGGCATTCAGGGAAAAGTTAATAGACTTTAACAATCGCCAATGCTCTTATCAAAAGTTCAGCATCCGAGCCGTCGTTCGCCAACACAGCGGCGTCATCCTCACACCTTTCAATGTCCGTAATGTACTCTGCAGCTCCTGACATCCATGCAACCTCGCAACAAAGTGCATGAAGTGCCAAGTACTCAGGATTAGGAAGAGGTAGTCCTGTAGTCGTAGACAGAGTTACATATTCAGGAAGCGAGGCCCCGAGCGGTGTATGGCATCGCAGAGAATCCGTCCTTGTACAAACACGATACATGTGTGGGACACCCTATCATGACAGTATGAAGGCCAACGGAAGAGAGAAACGGGAGATAAACACACCTCCACAGGCTTGAGCCACAGACAAAGTTCATCAAAAAGCTGATGGGAAACACTGTTCATTGATATGATGTTCTCAAGACGGTGAATCCGGTTGCCAGCCAGGTCATCGATGATGTCTTGGTGGTGGGACAACGTTGATAAAAGCGACCACATATTGGCAGACTGGGAGCGCTGTGACAACGCAGTTCATTGGAGGAATACGGGGCATGCACACACCCACCTTTCTGCCAGGCTCCTCGATGTTTGTGTTAGTTGACTCAGGAATGATGTACGCTGACTGCACGATGACTTGACCCCCATGCTGTTTATAATCTAACAGACCAGTGATCATGCAGCGGTTACTATCACGATGCATCACCTATTTCAAAGTGAACAGTGAAACATGCCACAATCATGAAGGCATACCCAAGTTCGACCCATGCGATGATCTAGTTTACCTTCTTCCATGAACAGCAAGGAATAATCACAAAGATCCTCAAATGAGGGGCGAGATGGGTGTTCAGACGGTGCTGGGGTGGGTCCACTACGGCGCTTGACTGTCAATTAGTGTCAAAGTGCATTAATATAGAAGAAGCGGCGAGAATATGTGCGACTTACACATGTGGATGAAACAATTCAGATAGAATGCAGCCAACTGCATAAGAGCTCCATGATCTTCTGCTGATGTAATATCTCGCTGAAGTTGTCCTTGGGGATTACCAGCGGGTGCCAGGCGTAAGAGGTGACCGAGTAGGCGTGCACAGACCACGGGGGGCGGGCAACCGTCAAGCCGTATGACTTGAGAAGCTACAACTTCAAGGCTGAGGCACCGGTTGTATGCAGCGTGGAATGCACTCAGTAAAAAGGGATTTTCAGGGAGTGGTGTTGAATCCATGAACGAGCGGTTGAACTTGAAGCCGAATGTGGCGCATCCGCAACATTTGTGCGAACTGGTTATTAATCGAAGAAATTCTGACCTCAGCGAATCCCGGATTGCACCGCCATGACGGGGAGTGAGCACGGCATGCTCGTAAGACAAGGCGATATCTTCTTCCTGCTTCGCCTGCAATTGCGATCGCCCCAGATCCCACCCAAGAGTGATTTCCCCGTACCACACGCTCTCGCACTGCCGTGCCTACCAGGGACGTTTCTGCCATAGGCTATCTGGCGCAGGCAGGGGGGTATTAGCCACCACGAACGTTGAAGATCGTCGTCAATGTGGATCTCGATCAGCTCACGGCACGAACAACGCTCTGGGACGATGAACCCTCCGCGAGCATCTGCGGCGCGCCGCACTCCGGTGTTGTCAGCACGCCAGAAGGATCGAGATGGTCCTGACTCTGACGCCATTTCTACGTCATCCCAGACTGTCGTCGAGACGTCAGCAAGCCCTACTGTCGGACCTAACATGGCGAAGACTGGCGGCCCTATGAGTGAGTTGTATCCGCACATGCTGTGCATCGTAAACGTCTTCCAATCTCAGAGGCATGAGGTGATGGCCGCCCTCACAAAAGAAACGCAACTTACGTGCTCACCTGGGCATCCACCTAGAGCTCAGAGACGGTCAGCAGGACCAGAAGGATGTTCAGGTGTGGCCCAAACATGGCCTGGACCGCCTTTTCTCCCTGACCTGCATCGCACTCCACTCCCCTGGGCCAATGCGCTGTCGCCGACATCTTTGGAACTGGCATTTCGTGTGCGCAAGAGCAAGTTGTTTCTCCGCTGAACAAGGACCCGAAGGCGTCAAACCATATCATGCATAGTATGTATATCACGCTGGACTTGATGAATCTCCGAGAAAGTGGGAACTGGAAAGCTGTGCCACGACTCCGACTAGCGTCGATAACATGCACTTCTTGCCCGCCCAGGAATACTTCACATCGGCATGTGCATCCCAAGAAACCAGATAAGTTGACCGAATGTCTTATGTCCGCTTTAAGTCAATGGGAAATAGAAGATGGCCGCTGCTGAATGTATCCGCTGTCAGTTGCCTGCGTCTATCAACTTCGCTATCAAGCTATCGCTATTTCGTCAACTTTCAGACTGCTTTCTGTAACATTTGTACACGCGTTTATCATTCTGCACCACTACGATGAAGACGTCGAATCTATGTTTTTTGTGTCACTGTATCGAGTAAGGTAACAAATAAATCGGAGCACCACGCGCACACGTACAATACAAACACACCATACACTACCTGATCTTGTCATGACATCGCTAGTAGGCAAAACGCTTCCCTCTTGATGTTACGCGAATCGTCCCCCATGTCTTTCAATGCGTTGAGGACCGCCTGTTCGAAGCCTTCTGGTCCGCACATGTAAGGCCTGCCTCTCTCGCAGGTCATCCACGTTCAACGCCTCCAGCGTTTCCTTGCCCAATCGACCCTCGTGCCGCGTCACCTTGATGGCAAGCACCGCTCGGCCTGTCATTACCAGTTCCGACAATGGGGTAGA
The DNA here is from genome assembly GCA_038089955.1 of Strobilomyces dryophilus. Lineage (NCBI taxonomy): Eukaryota > Fungi > Basidiomycota > Agaricomycetes > Boletales > Boletaceae > Strobilomyces > Strobilomyces dryophilus. The sequence continues at coordinate 8,396 of JBBPLT010000302.1, read as the reverse complement.
GGATCCAGAAAAAAAGTGAAACAAGAGCCCCACACGTGCTTCGGGCCCTCGATCGTCGTCTGTGCGCGACGAGCGGGAGTAACACGCCAAGCTCGCACGTGGACACCCCGAGGACGACGTCCACGGGCTCGTCCCGCCAGCTTGCCAGCATCGCAAGGAAAGTGGCCATCCCGCTCCCGCCGGCGACCCACAGCCACTTCCGGGTTGCCGATTTAGATTCGGATGCGGGCGGAAGCGTGCAGTCGCCAACGTCGCCGACGAGGGGGACGTTGAGCTGGAGGGGATCGTGTCCGAGAGTAGGTCTAGCCAGAACTGGGCCATCTGTCGAACCATGACGAAGAGGGTGGAGGTCACCGCCCCACTGGGCTTGTGTCGAATCGCGAGGGCCAACGAGGTGGGCGAGCTGGCGACCCCGTCGAAGGAGGAACGAGAAGACCGCCAACTGGATCCGGAGACCGTCCATGCGCGCAGACGGTCATCGTTGACGCTCGTGGGACTCTGATGCGCCGTGTGTTGATAGGACGGCATGCCGACGAACGACTTGAAGTCGAAGAAGGCCGCTTGTCCGGGGACGACGTCGACGGATGTCGACAATGCATGTGAAGGCGGCAACGTCGTTCAAATGGACCTCGAGGCGCGCAAGGGCGTCCACTGGGGTCTTTTTTTGGTCGTCGACGAAATTCGTCGAGGCGTTTTCTTCGGCGAGGAGTTCGATTGGTGGGGAGTAGGGACTGCGCTGGATGTGGGTTCCTGATTTCTGTCGGACGGAAAGGGCGTCTTCAACCAAGACGTAGCCCGTGATGCGAACGGTCGTCAGGGTGTTGGTACGAGGCATGAGGCGCTGGGCGGTGGGATCGACGAGGTCGTGGGCGTCTCCAGTGAGACAGAGGACGGTGCCAGTGACGAACGAGACGAAGGTGATGCCGGCTAACGAAGTGGCCTCAAAGTTTCCGAGGGGGCTTAACAACTGATTGCCTTTGGATGATGGTGAGGTGCGGTTCAGAGCAGAGGTGGTGAACATACCAGAGTATTCTGGAATCACGAGTGTCTGACCGTCGCTGGGCCGAACGCGGGCAAAGTCAGGTCTTCCGCCGCGCTGATTCATGCCTACGTGGAATCAAATGGGTCCGCCGGCGTCATGATAGGTCCCCAGGAAAAGCGCACCTGACCCGTGTATGAATGAAGCGACGTCATCGGGCAATCGCTCTTCAGCGAGTAGGTCGAGGCGTCGACGTACAGCGCGTAGATGCGCGTCTGAGGTGGTCACGAGGTCCCGTACGTTGGTGTACTTGGGTCAATTTCTGCATCGTGGATGAGTAGGCGATGATGGTTGTGGGGCGCACCAGATGGCCTCATTGACGACGGCCCAGACTGCACGCGAAATGCGGATCCGTCCTTATCCGCTGTTTCAACGTACCCTGCGAACTGTTCCATCTCCGCGTCGAAAACTCGATGCCCGCGATGAGCGCTGGTCTGCTGGTAAGCGCTGCGATGCTGCAAGAAATTGGACCGCCATCCCAGACGTTGGCGTTGAAGTGAGCTCGCCGGGGTGTCGACTAGTCGTGAAGCCGGGTTTGCCGTCCGCGCCGGCGAGGATGGACGACCAGGGACGGCCGAGGTTGTCGAGGGTGGTGACGGTGGGAAGGCCAGGATTAGCTGCTCTCCTTCGTGCTCTCCACACACGTCTTACTCCGGCCGACGCTCCGGCCAACGACTGCTGGCTCTCCCTGAACCCCTGATGTTAGAGCTAAGCCACGTTAGTCTACTGGCATGTAAGCTATGGCGAACGAACAACAGAGAAAACTGGCGCTTACCCCTCAGAGTCGTGGTAACGAACTGAGGGGAGAGGCAATGTGAATCCTATCTATATACCGGTCACATGAAGGTTTGGAATGTGGTCGACAACGCCTGACTCTGACCGGGGAGGGTTGAGGGTGGGTGAGTCGTACACCTCGCCCGACTCGCCGTGCAACCTAAACTGCAATAGTTTCCTGTCGAAGGGATCAACGAGCGGGATCCGCAACGGAGCGGCATGACACACCAATTCAGTTGAGCCTCATTTGCATTGGGCAGTTCCAGCAGGACGTACACGAGGGACTGACCGACGATGGGGGACACGGTGTGCACGTGCCATGCAGACACAACCGGGTCGTCCCGCTCCCGGAGCACCTACTGAAACTGGCCGGGGTCCATGCAGCACGAACTGTCTTGCGTCCTCGCACCCGACGAACCAGCGCCCTGCGGCGAGCTTGTTGGTCGTGGTCGGGAAGGGCCGTCCTAGGGTGACGGTGGTGCTGAACACTTCACAAATGAGGCGATGAGGCTGCGCATCTGCAAGCTGGACGGCCTTGACGAGCATGTGCTCGAGGTAGGCGCTGTATTGGTAAGTGGAAGGGTCGCATTGGTGGAGGACGGTCGCATTGGCGTACATTGATCGCCAGAGGAGGTCATTGTGGGTGACAGCGCAGAACCACTTGGACGCCTAGGGGTCATGCTAGATGGCGTCCGATAAGGAGGGGCACTTGCCCTTCGCCATCGGACGACACCGCGCGGGTCGGAGTGGTAGAGGAGTTCCTTGCATTTTTCCTCGACTTTCTTGACTCCTGTGCGTTCATCGAGCAGGTGGGACCGAATGCGTTCCATGTGGACGTCTGATTTGACCATTTCGGCGAAGAAGCCCGAAGGACGGGTGAATGGAAATGAGTGGGATGCAACAACCGTGCGGGCCTTGTCTGACGTGTACAGTGCTTGTTTGTAACTACGAAATCGAGCGAAGGAAAAGTCTAGAAATGGATGGATCGTGTTCATTCACAATTCAAGTTCTCGATTCAGGTCGTCATCGGAATCGGCGGTGATAGCCTCCGGGAAAGAAAAGACCGGGGTGTCCGTCCATGGCAGTGAAGGATCAAGCTAAGTGGGCTCGCGTACTAGACGAAGAGCGGCCGGTAATATAAAATTGGCGATGGGTCATAGCATCAGGCGAGGAGAGGTGTACAGTGTTGTCAGATGTCGTCTTCATCTAGAGCGATTTCCTCATGGCTCTCTTCGTCCTTGTCGAGGTCTGGTTCTGATTCCGGCTCTGGCTCTGGTTACGCGATTTTCCTAGGGCACCTGGCCCTCCATGTGTTGGCGTTGCCGGCCAAGCGACTACGTCGGATACTGCGAATCGTGAAGAGACGACGCAGTCGATGTGGCGTGCCACGCACCTGTGGGCTCGTCCTGGTTGTCGTCCGAGTGGCCTCCTCGCCCTCCTCAGACTGTTGCTGGGCAGGCGGTTCCATTTCGCGAGATGCCACGGGGGTCCATGAGTTGGCTATGCAGCCGCTGGACGGTGGGTGTCGTCAGATGGCGAGCGATCTTACCGGCGTGGCACGCACCTTCGGGACCATCGCCCGCGTCGCCCTTGCTCTCCAGCTGGTCTGCCTCACCTCCTCGTGCTCCATGTTGGAATTGCTGGCCAGGCGAGCCTTGGCAGTCGCGGCACCATGCCACGATTGTTCGCGTCGTCTGTGAGGGGACGATGGGGTCGTTGGATGGCGAGGCGAGTGAGCTGGCGTGACATGCACCTGGGACCCTCGTCCTTGCGGTCGTTGTTCTTGCCATCTGCTTGCTGCTGCAGGTGACACCGTTCTGTGTCGTGGTGTTGTGCCACGCGTTATCGACGTCATCTGCACAGCTACTCGACGGTAAGAGGCTCGTTTGATCGCGAGCGATCGGGCGTGCCACTCACCTGTGGCACCGTCGTGGTCATCTCGCTCGCCCTCTGGCTCGTCTTCACGGCCTCTTTGTGGGCCACGTCTGGTCTGGTTAGTCCGGCGGCAACCACGTCAAGCATCATGGCACGGCGTCCGACTGTCGTCGTCTGTGCCATGACGTGGCGAGAGCTTCGTGTTGGCGTGCCTCGTACAACCGTCCTCATCCATGCGTTGTTGGGCAGGCGACTGCAACACACCTCGTTGGGCGTTAGGACGTGAGGTGGGGCGGGCCGGCAAGCACGCGCCTGTGGGACGTCCTCCTCATGTCCTTGTCACACTCTCCATTCTCGTCCCGTCGTCTGCGTGGCGGCTCGCAGGGTGTGGGCCGTTGGATGGGGAGGAGAGCGATCCAGCATGCCACGCACCTGCTGGGCCATTTCCTCGTCCTCCTCTTCCTCGTTTTGGCCTCCCTCATTCCTTTTCACAGCATGTTGCTGGGCAGGCGACGGTGTTGGTTGTCTGGTCGAATAATGAAGTCGTTAGGTAGCGAGGTGGGTGAGTCGAGACGCCGCGCACCTGAGGTCACATCGCCCTTGTCTTCCTGGCGTCGCGGGAATGGTATGGGCCGTTCTGGCACCTGTCGTGGGATGTGTGAGCGTGCTGATAAGCCAGCATACTTCGCGAAAAAGTGAAGAGAGAAAAATATACGGACACGTGTTGCATGACCATATCAGACTGATTGATGTGGTCACATCCTTGCTCCTGAGCGTGGGGGTGTCGGCGACAAGCTGGCAGGATGTCAATTGGTTGGCGATCGGTGTCCGTCGTTGGTTGGCGCCTAGTCGTGCGCCGAGAAGTTCGACATATATAGGTAAGCGAATGCAGACTGATACGGCAAGCGGTTGCCACAGCCGCATCGCGGACACTATCAAAGCGGGGGTAATGCAAAACACCCTGGTAGTGCAACTCATCTGTACCTACGTAGTCCTGTGGCGAAAAAAATATTGAGAATAGAAACCTACCTGGGCAGTCTGCTCGCTGAGTTTTGAAGTCTCCGAGGAACAGCTTGGGCTTCTAGAAAATCAGTACATGGACAAATCGAGTGCAACATGACAGAGGTGCGTTACGCCGCACGCCGCAATTAGCAACCACCCCTCCATTACACGTTATTTTTAGCAACGAAACCGCCCCAGGGTTACCCGTTACAGTTGCCTCCAGGCCGCGGTGGCAATTGTGTCCCCCGTGTAATGGTTGTAGTGTTTTGCGTCATGCCGCCTCCTTTTCGGCATGCCAAGCAGCGTCGAGGCACAGTGTGCGCTCCTTTTCCACCCAACAGGCTGTGCCTCCTTTTCTTTGCTGAACAGCGTGCACGGTGCCGGCCAGCGCGCCTCAGTGTAGTCCGGTGCTGTCACCAAACAGCGTGTCATCCTTCGTTTGCACTCACATTGCACTCACATCACGCCAGTTGGGATGCGATGTGTGATGTCCAGCTGACCGTTCCCGTGCGTATTGCTGTCTAGGTCAGTCAATCCCCCTCCGAGTCCTACCTTTCGACCAATCGCACCAGCCGCGTTGGCGATTATGTAGCGTCGGCACCCCCATTTCCCGTGCGTCGAGCAAAGCTACTCTGCTTTGCAGACACAAGCGGCCAGACGGGCCACTCCATGGACTTTGCGGCGACGCCATGTGAGGAGAGGGAACAAGGCGTCATGGCCTCGGCGAGCAATGGGGTGGGGCGCACCATCAGGGTCTGGTGTGTGCTGGGCCCGTTTTTCCCTGCAACTTGAACGCCGTCGGACGTGTGTACATGGCAGGCCCTGTTCAGCGTCACACCGTGGACACATTTGGCATGCTTGTATACAGCAACCCAGCGGACTTTTTTTGGGGCGCAATTTTTTTGTTTCTTTTTTCGTCGCACTTTTTTCATCCAACCTCACCGTCACATCCAGACGACAACAACGAAGACGTCGTCGCTGCAGAACGCCATCTGCTGTCACCTTACGCCCTCGCTGCGTCCGACGGCACGCGACGGGTCTCCGACTGCCGCCCTCGCGTGTCTACTCACGCCCCGCCGTGCCATCCTTGCGCCAAGCCGCCGTCTGCCATGTCTCTCACTCGTGCTCACACGCTCACTGACCGCCCTCGCGCGCTCGTTCACGCCCCTACCGTGCACCCTATTGCCGTCCACCGCCTCCGTCTGCTCGTGATAGCACACTGGAGAGGTCTAGGTCCAGGAAACCACGGCAGTACCCATACGAGGTTGCCAGCCACTGTGGTAGGGTCCCTAACACCGGTGGCTGCCCAGAGAGACCCTGACTGGCGCCAGCACCCTACGTCACAACGCGAGGGGTTGGTTCGCGCCCGGACCATGCGTACTCTCGCACCACTGCTACCCACCCCCCCTACCTTCCTTCGCCCCCCTCCTGCATCGAATCGCACGGGATGTGTGGCTCATAACCCTCCTTGTGTCCCGCCGTCTGCCTTGCTTGCCCTCATGTATGCCGCTGCTGTGTCTACTCGTGCTCCACCTCCGACTACCGCGGCTCTGCGTGTCCGATCACGCCCCTGGTCTTCGCTCGCGCTGCCGCCACGTCAAATCGCATGCGATGGCATGGTGCTTGGCTCTCCACACTGCCCCGTCCAGGAGGGCACGATACCTGTCCTCCAGTATCAACTCACGCCCCGCCACCGTCCACTGCCTCCCCTCACTTTACGCTGTATAGAATGGGATGCGAGGGCTCGCCGATCCCCATCACGTGCTGGTTCCTGCCCCACCGTGCCTCCTCACACTCACTGCTGTCCTGCCCCCTCTCGCCTTCGTTCACACTGCAGCGGCGTCAGATTTAACCCCGCTACCTCCCCCTCATCATACTCATTCATGCCACTGATGTGCAAACCAAGCGCGAGACGCGTCGCCCGTGCTCCCTCGAGCCCTCTCGTCGTCCACTGCATTCCCTCTTGTCTGCTCGCGCCCAGTTGGCGTCCACTGTCTCCTCTCGTGTCTTCCCGCGCCCCGTCGTCGTCTACCCCCCCCCCCCCCCCCTCCCCCCCCCCCCCTCCTCCCCCCCCCCCCCCCCTCCTTGCGCTCCTACATGCTGCTGGCGTGCCAGACCGAGCGCAAGGGGCGCCACCCGCACTTCCTCGAGCTCTACTGCTTCTTCACGCGTCTCCTAGCGCCCGGACGGCGTCGACCGCCTCCTCTTCCACCTGCTTGCGCCCCGTCGTCGCCAAGCCCCCCCTCGCCGGCTGCGGACCAGACCAAGCGCGAGGCGCATCATTGGGCTCTCTCGAGCCCTACCGTCATCTATCGCCTCACGCATCTCGCGCCAAATTGGCGTCCGCCGTCCCGTCTTGCGTCTGCCCGCGGCCCACTGTTACCCAACGCCCCTCGCGCTCGTCCATGTCGCCGGCGTGCCAGATCGAGCGCGGGGCTCGCCACCCGTGCTCTCTGAGCTCTGTCGTCGTCTTCTGCCCACGCGTTCTCTCACGCCCAGACGGCGTCTACCGTCTCATCCTGCATTGCTCTCATCCCGCTGCCATCCAGCGGTTCCTTGCGCTCGTTCACACCGTTCGACGTCACCACCGCAACTTTTCGAGCCCGATCGCTCGTTCAATGCCCCAGCTGCCAACTATTGAGCACCGCGGCTCGTTCCTGCCGTCACCTCTTGAGCCCAACTGCTCCACCTCCCCCACATCCACACCCATGAGTCTGGCTGACAACAAATCGACACAAGGACGAAGACGGGGACAAGGAGTCGGCGAGACAACGAGAGGATGACGACGTTACGAGCCGACGACACGACACGAGGACGTCGTCCCACACGGCACCACGATAACGACGACGCCACGAGTACACAACACCACGACACAACACGACACAACGCCAACGTGACGAGTTCCTCTCCGAACATAATACATCACACATCCTTCGAATGCAAATTATAGTTCCTTGATGCCCCCAATGTGCCCTCATGCACTTTGTTCACCCGTTTGCCCTTACCGCATGTCCCTTGTGTGACGTTGCCTCGAATTGTATATGGGAGCTGTGCCGAGGATGGAACGTGGCGACTGCTGTGCTATGATGGTCGAAAAAAAAAAACACGCGACAAAAAACAGTGCAACGAAAAAAAGAGAGCAATGAGAAAAAAAAATGTGACGAAGAAAGAAAAACGCGTAGGATTCAATATGCCGACGTAGCGCCATAGGTTTCCGAGTGTCGACACCGCCTATCGGTCGACCTAAGTTTCTTATCCCGACAAGTTGCCCGATAACGGCAGTATCTATTGTGGAGATAGCATATTGACCTAAGTGTCCGTAGGCAGAGCGTGCGTACTAGGTAAAGGAGATCGACTGTAAGATAGTAAGCTAGCTTGCCGTCCTTCCAGCCACTGGCTATTGTGGCGCATGCCTTGGATGACAAACGTTACATCAGTATTGTAATCGCGCCACGAATCATTATCTACGTCGTGAGGGGAATAGTATCCCCGTTTGAAGTCATGTAACGTTGCGATGATTGCAGCACCTGCAATGCCAAAGAGGTTGTCCATTTGATGGGAGTTTATAAAGTTGCGAATACTGTTGTGTGCCTGGTGATTGCGCACTATGGTGTGCCTGTGTGTCACCATTGAGGCACACTTGTGCCTGGTGTGCGCTTCAGCCACATTGTGGCTGATAGTGTTGTTATGTATAGTTGTTGTGGTT
>JBBPLT010000301.1:0-33647 GCA_038089955.1 Strobilomyces dryophilus | reverse complement strand
TGATGCTAAGAATATGTGACAATGGGTTAGGGTTACTGGGTAAAAACTTAGGTCAACAATATGCTTTCTTTTTGCCAAAGAAAGCATATTGTTGACCTAAGTTTTTACCCAGTAACCCTAACCCATTGTCACATATTCTTAGCATCATTGTCCTGCTTGTCCCACATCCTTAGGGTCATTAGCATGATTTGACTATCATGTCTACCCCATGTTCATCAATCTCACTGCCCACTATCTACACTGCACACCCACCACTGACCATTACCCCAGACACTATACACCACATCCCTGTGGTATTTGCATATTTCATGCACCATTTCTCACCATCACATACCGTCTGTGGATCAATTCTAAATCAATATACAAGAATAAATACATAAATTTTAAATAAACAAATATGCAATACTCTGCTAAATGTGGTAAAATAAGACAAAAAAAAACAACACTCTATATGATACAATCCTAAGACCAAGATGGTCCTTAAGTTACCACTTGTCAACCAATACTCTTTGGAAGGAAAGAATAGAGTCTTTGAAATCTAGGCTAGGGCCTTAGAGAGAAGGATACCCAAGTGAACTAGACTAGGGAAGACCAGTCATCATCCACTGGGTCTATATATTCAAGGACTACATAGGTTTACATAAGGCATTTCATCTATAACAGTCCATACCCTAGGCCCTGGGCATAGGGAAGTGGCTGAAATGCATATTAAGGGATGAAACATGCATGTGTCATGGAGCATCAAAGAAGAGAAGCATACCATAGCCATGTGGTGGTGGGAGAATGGAAGGGAAGCATGATGGAGATGAAACATGATGGAAGCATGCATAGCACTGGGCTGTGTCAAGGGTGTGTGTGAAACATGAGTAGAAGTTGAAGGGTGAAACAAGTGATGATGGTGCAGAGATCAGAGGGCAAGGCTAAGGCCACTGATCCTGGTTGATAAGATAAACAATAAAGGAGCTCAGACCCCCTGTTACAGTTGGTCTGGATAGGGCTAGATGTAGCCTTGATGAAGCAATGTTATCTGAGGTGAAGAGTCCAGAGGGGTTTTCTTCAAGGACATTCAAGGGTTTGATCTGGATAAAATGTGATTAATGGATGTCTGGAAAGGCTTCCTCCAAGGATGATTCAAGGGTTTAAGGGAGCATCCACTTGAAATAGAACAAAGACTTTAAAGAGCAAGAGGATTGCAAGTGTATTCAAAGAATATTCAAGGAAATACTCAAGAAGGTCTAAGCTAAGGAAAATACACAGGTGAGTGAGGATTTAAATAAAAAAAGAAAGAAGTGTGACTAAGTGGATGAGTCAAAGGAAGTCTGAATGAGTTATTCATAGTAAATGATGTGTTAGCATCTTAGTAATACAATAGAATGTCATGGAAAGTCTTGCAATATTCCATTGGTTCCAAAGAAAAAGAACTAAGAAAAGAATAAGACACATCACCAGATTATGCTGGCAAACTAGAGTGGAAAGTGAAAAAAAGAAATGAATTGTAACATTCCTAGTATACCACATACATTCTGTCTTTGACCAGGAAGCTAATGCCATCACTGACTACTGATCTATTACAGTTCATCTCATATACTATAGTTCTCTACCACTATTTGTAATACAAGATTTGTGTTGGCTCATGTTGTTTTAGCCAATTACTGGCAGCAAGTGGTTAACTTATTGAGCTTTGTGTTATGCTAGGTAGCATAGAACCTAGCAGCATTCTCTCCAAGTGGAACGAAGACTTATTAAGGGGGTCTCATGAGACTCAAAACATTAAGACAAGTAGATGGCTAGGAACTAGGCTTGGATTGCATAGAACTAGCTGGGGAGCTATGATACATGGACATCAGGTATTTATACATATGGAATGGAGATGGAAACTATGAGGGCCAAGCAGAGAGATACCCTAGAGGAGAAGATGGACATCTGTGTGGAAGGGAACAACTGTGGAAGGAATCAAGTGGAATAGGATCAATGGAAAAGGAAGCAGAATGAAATGGAACATGGTGGTAATACAAGTCAAAGTGAGTCAGAATGGAAGAAATAATCGGGTGGCATATACAAAGACTTCTAAATAGACCGAGGGCCCAAAAATCTAGCACATGCCTGTCAGAAGTACTCCTCATCCTCTTAAGTAACCGTAGGGATTGTAACACTTTGGGCCTTTCAACTTTAGTGCTTACAATTGAAATTGATTCCATGAATATCCTTGATTTTCCTAACATATGTGAGTATTTATTTTTACAAGGCCTTTACTTAAAATACATGTTTTTATAGCATGAATATCCTTGATTTTCCTAACATATGTGAGTATTTATTTTTACAAGGCCTTTACTTAAAATACATGTTTTTATAGTTGTCACTTTTCAAGATTGTGAATATAAAGCTCCTGCAAAGAAGATATTAATAGATGGCTATGAGTTCATTAATGATACTATGCTCACTTAAATCATGTATTATATGAAGTATAGCAGTAGGCCTACTGCTATATAAGAGTAAATAAGTGGATTCAAGGATATATAAATCTTATTTTTTGATTTTTTGAAACAAGCATCAGATAGACCTACTAAGATTTGGATCAGATAATCACAGATCAGAATTAAGTGGGGTTCACACCACAATCTTAGCTATGGCCAAAGAATACTTAGCTTTCTTGCATTATTAAAAGTCATCGATCCTAGTAGATCTTCTACTCAAATATTGACTAATCTTGCTTACAATAGAGTGAGTTTATGATTTCATCAAGGACTTGATGACTCTAGGACTAGAGGAAGAAATCTAGTTATGTCTTAATTGACATAAGCCTTAGTCCATGATTTGGATGGCTATGGAAAGAGCTTGGACTGTGATAGCTAGCATATTGAAAAGACAATTGGGAGGAAAGGCTATTACCATTGGCTTAGAACAATTTCATCCTTTGGATAAGCAAGATAAAGAAGATAAAGAATGTAAAGATCTAAGTATTGATTACAAAAAGTCATTTAGACAGTCAATAATGACCATTTGTAAAGTAGTTATGGAACTATGGTGGACAAATGTGGTCAGAGAAAAACATGGTAGGTAAAAGGCATCATGGCAATAGGCAAGTGAAGCAAGGTGAATAAAGTAGATATATAAGATAGAGTAATAGGAGCATGGTTTTAATTGATAGTGACCAATTTCTCTTAGGATTCCAATATCATGCATCAAGCTCATGTCATCACCTCTTGTTTCAATGGGGTAAATAAATGTGTGCCAGATCACATCAGCTATAGTCATCTTGAGGTGAAATAGTCCTGGTATGAAAATAACATATTGACATCTTCTCTAGGGTGAGTTCTCTATTGCACAGCACTATAGGAGTGTCTGAATGCACTCTCTGGTCCCCATGTCTTCATGGAATGGTATTATATACACAGATATGTTAGGTGTGTTCTGATCATGAGTTTCTACTGGATTTTGGATTCTGGCTTGGGCAAAAAGTCCAATGATTGACTTCATGTTTCCAAATACTATGGAGTTTACATACTCTATCAACTAAGTGGCAATGGTTTGAGTCTTGATGACTAGCAGTGCTTCCACCTCCTTTGGCTCTTCTAGCATGTCCTGAAAGCACTGAAAATATTCAGGCCCATGCTTGACTAGGTCCAATAATATTTTCCAAGCATTGTACTGCATCCAATGCAATGTTCTATTTGCCTCCATCTCCAGCCTCAGTTGATGGAGTTGAAATATGTCCTGATATAATTTTCTTATTCTTTGTACTATTGGTTCTCATGCCTAAATATTATAGATAGGATACTCCCAGAGCATATGAGAGCAGTGATGATTCTTGGCTATTGTCCCATACTGTAATGGAAAGATGATCCCAGCACCCCAGAGCCACAGGTGATAACAGGGCACACTAGGATAGACATCTGATTAATGTAGTACTAGCTATCCTAATAATAAAGGACTTGAAAATTTTTTGAGTGAACATGACACATGATATTATGCTTGATCCGGATAGGGCCATGCATAGCCTTGATAAGGCAAGGTTGATGAGGACAAGGAAATATCCCAAGGGGCTTTCTCAGAGAACAATCAAAGGTTTGGCCTTGGTGGCATGATCTAGGGGTTCATTCCAAGGAGCTTCCTTAGGGAACATTCAAGGGTTCAAAGGAGCATCCACTCAAAGTAGAACAGAGACTTAGAGAGTCAAGGGTTTGTCATGAACAGGTGTATTCAAGGTGATGCTCAAGGAGATCTAAGCTAAGGAGAATACACAGACAAGTAATGGTTTATATAAATAAAGGAAAAGGTATGACTAAGCAAATGAGTCAGAAGAAGTCTAAATAAGTCATCCACAGTGAACAACATCTCAGCATATTGGTAATACAATGAAGGTCATGAAATGTGTTGGAATATTCCATCAACTCCAAAGAACTAAGAAAAGAATAAGGTCAAGTCACTGGGTTGTGCTGGTGGAGTGAAGTGGAGAGTGAGGAAAAAAAGTAATCATGTTACAAACCTCATGATTACTCCAGAGGATGAGGAATACTTCTGTCAGGAATGCACTTGGTTTCTGGGACCTCAGTCTGTTTAGAAGCCTCGGTATATGCCACCCATTTATTTCTTCCGATTGACTCACCTTGACTCATTTGCTGTACTACTACCGAAACCCTGTTTCATCTCGTTCCACATGGAGTTCTGGATATGCCATTCCTTCTTCCATGTTCCACTTCCTTTTGTTGCTCCATTTCCTAATTCCCTCCACAGTCTTATCAACAGACGTCCGCTTCTCCTCTAGGATATCTCTCTTTGGTCCTCATAGTTCCCATCACTCACCAGAACATACAAGTACCCAATGCTCATGTATCGTAGCTCCCCAGCTAGTTCTACGCAATTCCAGCTTAGTGCCTAGCCATCCACTTGCCTCGATGATTTGAGTCTTGCAAGACCCTCTCAATAAGTCTTTGTACCACTTGGAGAGTATGCTGCTAGGTTCTACACTATTCAGCATAACAAATCATAACATTACCCCCTTAGTAAGTCTAACATATGACATGATTATGCAGTTATAATCACCAGTCATGACTCACAACTATCCTTGCCTGTTAGCATCTCCTCTTATGTCCTGCCATTATCTAATGCCTTTTGAGTGCTCCTTCACATCACCAGCATGTCAAATTGAATGTAAGACTCATCCATACTCCCTTATGTTTACCATTGTCTACTGCCTCCATACATCTTCTTATGCCCAAATGGTATCCATCATCCCCTCTCACATCCCACCACCATCCAGCATTCCATAGCACTTCTTCACACCACCAGGGCACCAATCTAAGTGCAAAGTATGCTCCTATCATGTCTACTCAAGCCCAAATGCTTGCTCAACACCATTGCCATCCCTTTTTGGATGCCACCACTCTTCTATCACTCCCACCATATCAATTTGAGCCTGAACACTTGCTCAATGCCCTCACTATCTCTTTTTGGATGCCATCACTCTCCCATCATGTCCAATCAAGCCCAAATGCTTGCCCAGCATACTCACCATCCCTTACTCTTTGATTGTTCCCATTGTGTCCAATTGGCTTGCCCAATGCCTCTGCTGTCCTTTGTTGGATGCTGTCACTCTCTCATCACTTCCTCCATGTCCAATCAAGCCTGAATGCTCACCCAACACTCTTGCCATCTCTTTTTGGATGCTATCACTCTCCGATCACTCCCACCATGTCAATTCAAGCCTAAATGCTTGCTCAACACCCCTGCCACTCTTTTTCAGGTGTCATGAGTCATCTCACATGGCACAATAACAACATACTGTACATAGTAGCACTCCATGTTATTTAGCACAGCATAATAAAATTTTAACTTTGTAATAATTGTGAGCTATCAGTACTATAGTGTGCCCAGACTCCTATAGTGTGGTACAGTACTGCAGATGAACAGGATTACATAATCTGTACAGTCCTATGGGCTCCATGCATGACTGGATAGCACTGAACAGGGGGGGCTGTGACCCCTGGCCAGCCATGGCCAGTCCTGGATAGAAAATAAGTGATTTGCAGATGTAAGCCATTATTTGAGGTTTTACTTTTTTGTTAAAGGTGATTAAAGGCAGGATGTACATAGATAGGGATTGAAGCTAACAAAATCATATTGTCAAATTGGTCATTAGACATAAGCCTCTTTAAGAAATGATAGCTGTCACTAACTGACTTATTGCACTTGGTGAATTTAACTCTCCATAGTCATTCAAGCACCATTAGTCATTTATAAAAATTTTGATGTTTCATAGTCAACAAAATATAATTACAAGAGAATATTATTATTGTTTACTCTCTTTGCTTTCCTTTGCCTTTATCCAAGCCCACTTTTCCAAGACAATCTAGTTTCCTTGCCAGATTATCCACACGCTGAGAGTAGTCAACCATGCGTGTTGAATCATTCTTCTTTCTAAATGCAGCAATGGCATTCACCCCCTTTTGTGTCACCTGCACAGATGTGCCCCATCTTGTAGTTCCTGGTGCACTTGTACTTTTCATTGTACAATGATGATCATGTTTTCCTCTCCAAAAGATCTCAACTAGTCCTTGGCATCTATATGTCAGGTCAACAACAATAAATATACAAACAATGAAATTTACCTTGAGAAATCAATCCCAATGTTGAACTCGCCATTTAAAAAATGGCCACCTCTAATAGAATCATGATCAATGGTTGGATTGAAGGAAAATGGACCTTGTTTTCCACCACTGGAAGTAGCCCACCACATGCCATATGTAATGGCATGTAAGTCATTGTCTTGATGCAAAGAGTTTGCAAAGTCATTGTAGGTAAGAGTCAGGCTGTTAGCAAAAGGCAGTTGTGGAGTAGTGTCTGGATCAAGGGAAAGTGTTGCAAATGAGGGAATGCCAAGTCTAAAATAATATAAGCAATGACCAATATCTATAAAATAATAAAATAAATACTCTTGAGATTCTTCTACCATTTGTCTACCTGCATGAGGAAGGAGGGTACACAATCTATCTCTATACATACCAGCCACTTGTGGTAATTTGAGCATGGTATTTTGATAGCTGTGTGTATTGTTTTGTTAGCACACAATTTCTAAGATAAAATGGAAACAAACATAGTCAAAGCAGCTAATGTGGGTAATGGTGCATATACAGCAATGTTCTTGTTCTTTTCAAAGGACTGATGCCATCCCACAGCTTTCATAATACCAAATGTCTGGGTAAATTTGATACCATTGCCATGAGGTCCTTTGGTTCCTTGTTGAGCCTATAAAAATATGGAATATTGAGCTTATTTGTAAGTAGAAAAAAAAACTTACAGCATTGGTAGTTATGGATGGCACAGCAATTGCCCAATCCATCAATATCCCTAGTGTTTCTTGAGTGTGCATTTTTTGTCTCTGAGACATTTGATTCCAAGGACTAAAATAAATGACTAAAAATCATCCTCAAAAGAACAAACCATTACTGACCTGATTCTAGCTGCAAATACTACCTTGTTGGACTCCTTGTCAATACAAAGATGAATGCCAGGTTCAAAAAGCCATTTTGGATTGGCCTTTGAAACCTCTGGATCATCAAAAGATAAAGGTCTTTGATTAGAGACTTCAGCTGTTTTCCAGAGAATCAGCAAGTCTGAATTCTTGGATACATGATGGAGGTGAATGTTATCTCCCACATAGAGAGCCTGAAGAATCTAATACAAGATAATAATATCAAACTGAATGTTGTAAATGTAACTTATACTTACTTTGTGCATTCCATCAGTAACACCTTGTTCATACATCTCTTGAACCTCTCCTCTTTGTTTTGACTGTTGTCTTCGCCTCAAGTATCGCTATTGACAATATCAGTAGAGCTACAAGCAGAATACAGCTCACTACCCACTGCTCGACCCTTTGACAACTTTGAATGACTTGAAGATTCCACTAATTCCCCTTCTTCCAAGTCCAATTGCAGAGCTAATATAGGAATTTCAAAAAATTAAGATAGACTGCATCAAATGGAATAACCTGCATCAGTATCTTCAATCTTGATGTTGATCTGCTCTATATACCAAGAATATCAAACATCAAGTATTATTTCAAAATGCAATAGGACATACCAGATGGTGCATTTCCATCAACATACACTCCTCCAATTGAATCAGTGGAAGAATCTGCAGATCATTTGGTAAACTACCCGATGACATCTGAGATTATAACTTTACCTGGAAGAGTATCCTCTGGATCTGGTGAATAGGATCAATATAATAAAGTGCAACTAAAGCAGGTGCATAGAATCTTACATGCTGCACTTCCAAGAATCCTTTTCAAAATCCAAATGTTGGTGTCCTTAACAACATGCAACATGTAAATCAACTGATGATTGGGAATTGTAAACTTACCTCAAGATTGGTAGATGGTTGCCACCCACCACCACCACCAGGATCTAGACTGGACATGGAAGTGTAGGGCCACTTGGGTAGGCAAATCCAAGTAAGAGGGTAATGAGAGATGATAAAGGGCAAGAGGGCTCGTCAAAAAGGACCAGGAATGTTGATGGGCTTCAAGTGATTAAGAGAAGGAACAGGAAGTAAGGCAACAAAAGATGAGGAAGGACAAATGGCAACAAAGGATGACCAAGGAGGGGGAAAAATATCACAGGATGTCAAGCGGTGACAACAGGATGATGAGGGATAGCGAATGATGGTGAAAGGTAGCAAAGGGCAACAAAAGGCAAGGAATGTTGGGGGGCGATGAGGGGCAACAAAGGGCGTCAAGGAATTGTTGAGAGGCAAGGGATGGTAAGCCTAGGGGACAGTATAGGACAATGAAGACGATGAAGGTGATGAGGGACGTCAAGAGGTGACAGAGGGTGATGAAAGGTGACAGCAACAATCGAGGAATTGTCGAGGAGGGTGAAGGGCGATGAAAGGTGGTAATGGATCGTCAATCCTGCAGCAATAACAATGAGGAAAGCGACGATGGTGGTTGAACGGTCGGATTTGCTGCGGACTGTCAGTCGGGAGGAGCTGGGGATCTCTGCCGTAGGGGTCAGACTCACATGCGGCTGTTTTGTGCGCTCTCCCACAGAAATGTAGCGACAAGGAATGTCGAGAGGTGACAAGGGTGATGAAGCAACAGCAACAATTGAGGGCTTATCGAGGAGGGCCCGAAGGGGGGGATGAAAGGCAACGTCGTAGGGATCGTCAATCCTGTGGCAATGGCGGAAGCAACGATGTCGAACGGTCGGATTTGCTGCGGACTGTCAGTCGGAAGGAGCCGGGCATCTCTGCCGTGGGTGTGGGTCACATGCGGCTGTTTCGTGCGCTCTCAGCCCACTGTAATGTCAACGTGACCTACTGCTTTTGTCCTTATGGTGCCTCGACCAAGTTCCATTCCTCCAACCGGGACGCCCTCCCGAAGCTGCCCATTCCACTCCTCAAGGACACATGCAAGCGCTATCTGACTCTTCGTGGCTTGGAGGACGACGAGGAACACGCCTCCACTACCTGCGTTGTTCAGAGTTTCCTTCAAGGAGACGGTCCCGCGCTGCACAAGGTCTCATGCAATGGGCCGCAGGTCGAGCGAGGTGCGTGCCGCTGTCGATTTTCGTTACACTCATTCACCTTCTGTCACAGCTACATCGAAGACTTTTTGGTGAGCGGTCTCCATCGCCACCTCGTGCCGAAACCAACCCTCTGTGATCTAGGTACGAAAGCTACTTGTCGCACAGCGACCCGGTCATCCTCGCCCACGATCCCTTCTTCGTGCTCGAGTGCGTCCCTCGTCTTCCGAGCACGTTGGCCGATCCCGATCTCGTTCGCCAAGGAATGATCCCACCCCCGATCGGGGCTCTCAGTTACCTCGCACCGCTGCCCTCATCATCTCTTCCCTCAGCTTTGTCCACTATCTTCGTGCCGGATCGCTCGATCCAGACAATGTCCGTGGCCGTCCACTCGACATGGATCTGTACACGGGACTGTTCGGAACAGCGCGGATCCCGGCCCAGGTGCGGACGTCCGTTCGATCGGATGCAGCGGTGATTGATCCTTGCGGACCTAGAGGGGCTGCAAGATGGTCGCGAATGATGCTGCGCGTCACATCGTCGTTCTCAGGCGTGGCCAGTTTTGTAAGTCCCGCTCGTCGCCTCCTCACGTACGTGATTCGAGCGCGTTCACCAAGACTGGTTCAACGTCCTCGACGAAGAGAACTGGCCTCTATTCACCGAACGCGAGGTCCTGCTGAATCTTCAGGCCATCCTGCACGATGCAGAAAAGACACCCATCACCGAGGTCCGTCGACAGCGTGATACCTTTCACGCGGCTCACCTTTGTCCCGTCCAGGTCGCCCGCACATCTATCGGCGTTCTCACGACCGAGAACCGAAAGACTTGGTCCAAGTTGCGGCAGGCACTCGCCGAGGACCGCACAAACGCCGTGCGCTTGCGTCTGATTGACGATGTGCTGTTCGTCGTCTGTCTCGACGACGCCGCACCAGCTCGCGAAGGTATCGACAACCAGCACCACAACGTCCACGGAGAAGACTTGGCAGCCCTTTACTCCAACTTCCTGTGCGGGACGTATGACCTTCGCGAGGGCGTTCAAGTTGGGACGTGTACCAACCGGTGGTACGACAAGGTGCGGCTTGCCCGTCGACGTTCAAGGACCAGCTGACGCGATCGCGCGTGAACAGCTGCAGATCATCGTCTGTGCGGACGGCGCAGCTGGCATCAACTTTGAGTACACCGGCGTCAACGGCCACACCGTCCTCAGGTTCTTTCTTGGGGTCTAGCTCCATCGTTGTGTGCACTAGGCACTCAGGTTCGCGGTGGACGTGTTCACGGAAGGTGTCATGCTCTTGGCCCACTCCATCAATCCTTCAGTACCTACCCTGTTCCATGTGTCCCTCTCCCCTCGACGCGTGATCGTACAGGCCTCCAAAGTCCAATCCAGGGAAACACGGTCAGAGTTCCCCCGCCCCGAACACCAGCTCTACTGCGTTCTGATACGACACGAACCCCGCCAAGCTCATCTGGACGCTCACCCCTCAGATTCACGTAGGCATCCACTTTGCAGAGACGCGATTGAGCGACCTGATTTGTCAGAACGACTGTCAAGCATTGGAGTTCAATGGATACGGAAAGAACTATCACCAGCCACAAGTTCAGTCCGGACGCGTTCGTTCAAATGGCGTTCCAGGCGGCCTATTTTGGACTTTACAGCGACTAATTTTAGTGATGTCGACCATTGAAGACGTCGTCAGGAAGAACCGAATGCACGAGCCTATGGTAACGAAAGTGTTCTTACATGGTTCATCGAGGTCATTTCACTTCGTTAGCGCCTTCCTCGCGTCTGACACGTTCTTCTAGACGTTTTTCTGCGAAATTTCCAACGAGCAAAAGGTCCTTGCGTTGTGTAGGACTGCCAGCGCCACGTAGCTTTGGCGAACGAGCACAGTCAGGGCCTCGGATGAGACAGGTCAGAGGGATGGACGACGTCGGACCCGTTCTTACCCCACAAACAGACACCTCTATACCTTGTATTACCTCTTCCAATGTCAGCTCAATGAGAACTTCAATCCTGTCCTGAGCACTGGGACGACTGGTTAGGCAATAGCGTTAACGTCTATCTTTACGGACCCTGGCTGGAACTTGCTTGGCACGTCCATCTTATCGACATCGAACGACTTCAGCCTTGCTGCTTTGGATGGGTATGGTATCGGTTATATCGTCAAGAGAGAACAGAATAAGCATGTGAGGACCAACTTTGAGTCCGTGCGTTACCTTGAACTGATGTGTGTAGCATGGCGTCATACGAGGCAGTATTCGGACATGTTGCAGAGCTACCTGTTCGAAGTCCAGCGTATCCTCGTACAACTCTACCCCTCGGCCAACGAGAGGCCGGCGCCGTTCATCAACCACTCGCATCCTCCGTGACTTCAAGACGGGACGGCCTATCAACAGTCAGAGCATTTCCGACGACGGTGCGAGCGACGGTTACGACGACACGATGAGTCAGTCGCAACGTTTGATTTCTTCTACAGCATTAGCAGACCAACGGGACACAGCGGGATGTTCCTTCTTTGACAGCGACGATATGGTGCTACTCAGAGGCCTCAAGAAGAGCCCCCATTCGAACATTGGTACGTGTCCCCTGCGCACGCTCGAGGCAGATTTGGAGTGACCGTGTGGCCCCTTAGGGAAAGTGCTTCTGCTGCCAGCAGTATTTGGATGACCGCACCGCGCTTCAAGCCGCCATCAAATTCAATGGCGGGGGTGAGTCTCCGCGAAGCCATCGTCTTCTCCGCGGTTGATGTCACCCAAGGCATGCCAACTACGCCCCCTTCTGGCGAACCTGACCCACCCGCGGCGCACGACAAAGGGCGTGGGGGACGTTCGAGGACTTCACGAAGGAGTTCAACGTAATCGCGGCGGCCATCCAAGGATCTGGGTGAGGGCGCAAGCGCGGCCCGGAACGCGGCCCGTCAACCTCAGAAGAGCTCTTCGTGTGGTCGGACCTCCAAGATGGAGGCCGTCGAAAGCCGGTTCGGATCGTGTTTAGCTGGAACCCTGGCGCGCGAGTGTCTCGTTGAGGGTCGTCGATCGTTCTCTGAGAGGCGCGATTCCAGGCGAACAATGGGTTTATATTCTCGTCGGAACGGAAATCGCAGCGGATCAATTCACCATTCGCAAACATACTCGATCATATCCTCGGTCGCGAGGTTCACGATCAATCGATCATCACTCCCGACACGTTCCCGAAACTCCCCTCCCCGTACAAGGCCCGTTCAGAGTCGCGCAGTTTCCTCACTAGCTTTTCGTCGTTATTCTTGCCTTCCTTCTCTTCCTCAATGACGTCGCCTGGCCAGACTTCGAGTTCAGCGTCGATGTGACCCAGGCGGATGTGTAAGCCCATTGGATACTCGTCACGTGCACCCTACTATTTTCCGAGCCTTCCGCCACATCTCATAGAGTTCAGTAGTCGCTCCTTGTACCCGTACGTTGTCACCCCAACAGAGCTCGGTCCAGTTCGCTCGTATCCGCTCGTCTATTGTTCCCGCCGTAGGCCACAGCTGGCTTCCAGGATACCTACATGAACGTCAACGTCGACATGGTCGTCAACACACCCTGCTCATGTACGTACCTGCCCAAACGTGTTTTGGTTAGCGTGCTCATCCGCGTGCAACAGTCCTCACCGTAGACATGCGCGACGTCTTGGTCCTTAGCAAGGGGTTTCATCGCGATAGTGTACATTCCTCTCTTACCATTTTCTCACCCGCCCCGACAGACCGTGTTCAACATCGGTCAGGCTACCACCCTAAAGTGAGTTTCTGACGTCGTTCACAGGAACATGCCCGGGCTCTCTCTGCCCGTCAGGCCGTTGCTCAGACCAGAAAGTCTTATGGACTCTTCTCATTTTTCATCAGCCCGACTATTGTCGTATAACCGCAAAGAAGACAACGACGCCTGCAGAATATATGGTACCCTTGCCGTCAGAAAGGTCACCGGTGAGTATACACTCTCGTGTTCGCATGTCTTGCTCGATCGTGTCCCTTTCTAGCCAACTTGCTATCACCGCCCTCAGGCACGGGTATTCGAGCAATGTTCACGTACCCCACGACAATACGTCCTCTTCTGGTGATGCTACCTGCTCGTTTTGACTGTGTCATCGTAGAAATGAACATCTCCCATGTAATCACCGAGTTCTCGTTCGAGCCATATTTCCCTGACATTGCCCAGCCGCTCGACTACTCGTTCGAGCTCGCCAATGAACGTGCGTTTTTATTTTATTTTGCTTCGTTGGTGCGAGTGACGACCTCTGCCTACAGCGTTCATGTCGTACCAGTACTATTACCTCCATGTGGTTCCGACTACCTACATCGCACCACGTTCTGCGCCTTTACACACGAACCAATACAGCGTCGCGCTATGTTCGCCAGCTCAACGACCATGATTATAACCCCGGGATCTTCTTCAAGTTTGACCTGGATCCAACGGTCATCGCCATCCATCAGCGCATGACTCCATCTATCCAGCTGTTCATCAGGTACGCAAACGCTTCGTCTGCGACGACGGGAGCTCTCAACAAGTATGTCAGGTGCGTCGGGGTCATCGGACGCGTCTTCACCTGCGTGTCATATTGCCTGCATATCACGGTCCGCGCCGACGAAGCAGTCTCAGGCGCAGACTCGACGCCAGGGATCGTCGCGGCTGAATCGACGTGCGTCAGATGGAAATAGGCGGGGGGACAGCTCCACCATCGCCTCAACGCGAATTCAGGATGGGTCGTCGAGGGAGTAGGGTGGACGCTGTACGCGACGATGCCTGCCTCGAGCAGGTTCGGCCCGACAAGTTCATACCCGTACACCCGTTGTTTAGCGCCCACTGGCCCGCCGACAGTTGGGTCTGGATCGGTGCCGTCGACGCCTGCCGCGCTGGGTGTGGGGTTTGGGCTTGGTGGGGCGCCGTTCTCGGACGCGAGAAAGTCGAGTTTGCAAGAGCGTGGGCGGACGCCGAGCATGATAGGGGCTGCCAGTGGGAGGAGCGTGAGCGGGGAGTGTGCTGGGTACGCCGATGGTCCGCTCAAGTGTGCGAAAAAGGGCGATTGACGTCTGTAACACATGTACAGATGCGAAGGTTGTCTCGTAAACACGATGGATTACGAACAATATTTGGATGCCAAGGACACCGACGTGGGAAAAAAATGTCACCAATTCTGTCATACACTAACGTCGCAGTACTTCTCCCTCCGCTGATCACCCCCTAGGCGTTCGTGAGTCGCCATCCCCAATCCTCTGAGCAGCGAGTCCTTCAGCTTGACCTACCCTCCTGGCACCAGACTTCTCCCTGTCTATTCCTCATCGCGCGACGGTGTCCATCTAGATGCCGTCGAGACTCCCTAGACCTCATTCCCAATTGTTGTACATCTGTATTCGACATTCAAGGAAGGGATGGTCACAACCAATGAAACATCAGTACTAGTCAACATGAGCCAAGGTGTATGTTGGGGCCTTCCTCGCGCTCCGCGGTTCGGATGCTCAGCTTTCGACTTTTCAGATGCCCGTAGTGTTGGGGAATAGCGTCGTCACGGTGTTGCACAATGGTGGGTGGCTACGCCGTTAGTCTTTTTCGCGGTCAGAGTCGATGGATATGGTTGCAGGGACAAAACTGTCAGTGTCAGGAAACGTTCTCGACGCCACACGCCAGAGTCATACTGGGTGTGATATTGGATGTGAGGCGTTACTGTTCAATTGCCAAGCATAGTGTGTGGCAAACGTCGGTCGTCGTTCGTCCGTCGTCCGTCTTTTCTTTTCTTTTCTTTTTTTTTTTTTTTTTTTTTTTTTCTTTTTTTTTTTTTTTGTTTTCCGTCATTTTCTCCACCCGACCGACATTGAAACTTGATTCATGGCCAAACCAATGGACGCTCGGAGTGCTACCTGGTGCAAACGACCCATTCTCAATACTGTACTCTTCAAGCCTACATCTTCGGAATTCCATCAATTTGGTAAGGAATATCTAGCTGTCAGTGACACCATTCGTCTGGCCACAAATATTGTCATCCTTGTGCCCACCCTCTCCTCACTTCGCGCCTGTCGCCCCCATTTCGCGCGTGTTGGCAGTGGGCACTGCTGTTGCTCTGTCCTCGCTCCAACTGATCAACTCGGCACTCTACGTGCCCCGTGTTTGTCCATGTTTGGATAAACTGTACAGCCGTGTTCAATCACCGAACAGCACGACCACCACGCTCAGACGATGTCGACCAATCTCCAGTGGCTTTTCCTCCGCGTCGGTGCTATCTGTGATACGGAGACGAAATACTGACCGGATTGGACAGAAAGCACAACTCGTTTCTCGTCAAAAAGCTCCCCGAGTGCCTTGTCTTCTCCACCGAACCCATGCGTCCTCCGTCGCAGGAAACCTCCGCAACGATCACCCGCATAGATATTTGAGCCTTGCTACTTCCAAGGTGTGTCCAGTTCTCTTGTTTCAATCCAATTGCTATCGCAGACAATTAACATCAGGGACTCTTCCTCGGGCATTTAGGTCACCGTAAACAAGTAAGAGACGACCCCAAACAAAATATGTGGTTTTCGGACCACCTTCATGACCCGCAACCGCTCCGGCGGTCGTCGTTCACTGAGCATCGTGGCCAATCTCGCAAGGAAGGGTTACCGCCCCGATCTCCGCGCCGTGAGTACGCATTTTGTTCTCCAACCGTTCTGTTTGGATACTCTAAGATCCGATGCAGTTTCTCTTTCGAGACCGTCTCCATGAAGCATGTGCCCTTTCCGTTTATTTTCGTTGCGGGGAGGCGCAGTTGGTGACCGCATTTTATTTTCTGACATTCCTGGTGTACTTGTTACTGATGAGACATCATAGATGGGCTACTCTCGCTCATACCTCTGCCCTCAGTCTACTCGTTCGGTTCGTCATCATTTCCTTCTCCCCCGTCCACGAGCTCGTTTGAACTTTCACTTCAGGGTCGCTCAATTACCAAGAAGGCATCTACCACTGGGGATCGTCAAGTACTCAGTACACAGCGTGCTCGTTTGAGCCTGGGACACCGAGGATATCAGCATTGTGGTGCGCATGCTTTACTACATGCGTCCTCAGGGTATTGTAACTACTTTTACGTTGAAGGTATTCCCGCAGACGCAAGTTTAGGTGTGTATTATCATTTCCCGAGTCGTCTCTCCACGTTCTAACAAGACGCCAAGGGAGGTGTGATTCTCTACGCTGCGGATCCTTGACACGATCACTGAAGCCACGGCAAATTTTGCAGCGCAAATGACAGATCCAAAGGCAGCCATCATTATATCACCTCCTGGGTGTCGTAGGTGTTTTTTCCGCTCTGTTTAAAATTCAACTCATATGGGTTGCCCCTTTGCAGCCTCAACCCACCGTACTTATTTTCTATGATGGTCCAACATGTCCTCCTGGGATCTTTGTAAGCTCCTTGTCAAAGCTGCCGGTCATTCTAAGATGCATCCACAGCATCATCTTTAATTTGGTTTCTGTTGACAAGCTGCCCACGCTCCTTGAGGTGATCGCCGAGGAGGCCAGCGTAAGCGGATGTCTCAGTCTCGTTCCCAGTGCGACCCGCTGATCATTTCTCTCCAGTCTGTTGCCCAAGAGCTCCTTCTCTCCTCCGTGACATTCATTAATTACGATGTAGAGTCCTTCCTTCCCACACCACTCCGACGGCCTACCCGCCTGACCGCTCACAAGGTTTCTTGCCGCTGGAGATCTACTATTTATGGATCCAGCCGGAATCTTACCAAGTGGTCTACGACAGAGTGCAGAAGACCGTGGAGACGATCTGAGCCCTTGCAGTCAAGACGTCGCCAACGCACCCATCCAATCCCAACTACGCCATCTTCGACATGCCGTTGGTCAAACTGTGCGGCGCGAACGTGCCGAGATTGCAGGCCATCAAAAAGGCGGTCGACCCAGACAACATGATGGGTCTTACTGGTGGTTTCAAGCTGTGATCCTTCTCGATATCATAGCCTGCTCCGCATTTGTGTCTATCTTTATTGGATATATGATACCCGTTGTGCGACAAACTATCGTGGATGATGTGCTATCGGATATCTCACAACTTTATTTGTGTTCTTCCAACCTGAAGGTCTCAACCCGAATCATTCATACGTCCATTCATTCAGTACATACATGATAACCAGAAGAAAGCATCACGATAATCATACAGTCTAATAGAATGTCCACCACGAACAGCTCTGGCGGTCCATATGTTAGGCGGTGCGTTTTCTCGTTGATAAACCCATCCACTCAACACGGAAAAAGAAATGAGAAATAAAGATCAGCAGTAATCCAAGGATCGCACAGAAAAGTGGTGAATGATGAAAGGAGTGTGTGCGCGTAAAGCGAAACCGTTTCTCGAATCAGACCATTCTGAAGACGAGCTTGCCAGTGCAGTGGCCGTTGTGGTACTTCTCCACCTTGATGCCGATTAGCCTCATTTTGCCATGCAACCAGTCCAGACGATGGACGCCGCCCTCCCATCCCCCCCGTCTTGGTACACCACTTCTCGTACGCGCGCGTGACCTTGCGTTATGTGCGGCTGCCGTGACCCTCCCACTTCTGAGGGGTCACCCGCGTCAGGAGTGTGTGGACCAAGTAGAGCAAGTCGAGGTTGGTGATGCTCGACCGACCCAACTTGCTGAACCCGACAACGTAGAATCCAGCACTGCTCGGAGACGATGTGGTAGGACCGACGACGACCGGCCCAGTCCCTGTCGAGTGGCACGGACGAAAGCGAGGTACCTTGGAGGACGATGCGCATGATCCATTTCTGCTCCTCAGCGAGATCCTGGACATCCCTGTATGCGAATGTCAACGCTTTTGTTCTTGTCTCCGGACATCGGCGTACTGTTTGCCCATGTTATGAGAGTGCTCGTTGAGCACGCTATTGAGACTGTTCACAGAGAGCGATCCCTCGACGACCGAGCAACACTTGCTGACGACTTCATACAAGAAGTCGCCGGATCCGGCCTGAAACGAACTTCATCGGCTGAGGGGAGACATGAATGTTTTTGCCCGAGGGTCTCTTCCAGTTGAAGAGTCGAACCGCATCTGGGTCTCTGGTACCGAGCGGGACGAGCTTGATGCAGGTCTTGGTGAGGTTCTTCTCTTCGGGGCCGTACACCGCACGTCGAAAGATGTGCCTGAGGAAGAATAAGACAAAGGCCAGGGTAGAGGTCGAGTCCAATCTACTCCCTCCAACGCTGTGTCGCGGGTCAAACGCGCGCGACGGCTGAACTGTCAGGGACGTACGTTGAACGAGGCGACGAGGAGACGCCTCCTGCGTTCCGGCTTGCACTCGGTGGACAGCTTCGCAAACAGGCCAGGACCGCAAAGGGGGCGGGTATGCCGTCTCATCATCCGCACAGGCGTGTTGTTTGTATCTGTTTTCATTGGTCCCCCCAGCGTCCTCACCTGCTCAGCACCCCCGCACTAGCAGTCCCCACTCCCACCCAGACCCAACAGATCGGCCACCACTTGTATTCATCATAAGCATAGCCTTGACCGTGTCCAGCTCATTGAACACCTCGAAGCCCACCGAGTGCCCACAAGATCGGCTCGAGTGTCGACAAGTATAGCCGATGGACTCGCTTGTCCATGGATCAGGAGATCCAGAAGAGACCCAGAGGCATCTGGAGCAACTTAACAAGGTCGGTCCCCCCTTTGAGTCCAAGCTTGTCTCACAGCCTCGGACGACAGAAACTCCGCCGCGAGCTTGGCCTTCTGAAGAGGCTCGAACACACAAACATTGTTCCATTGGATCCCTTTCATATGCTGATCGGCGACACCGCGAGGCCGTCCCTCCGGAACCGAAGCTATCGACCGTCAACCCATCAGAAAATAACGACCGACGAGAGACGTGCGACGGACTCACACTTACTGGTACCAAGGCTGTCTCACCGCGGACCGCCAGAGAACGAACCCGCCAGGGGAAAGCACCCCCACGAGCTCCGGCACCTCGTGATCCACGTCCTTGGACCCCGGCGCGAACCAGTCCAAGTGGTCCATGACGATGGCGCGGGTGAGCGAGCCCGTCGACAGACCGCGGAGAACACTAAAAAAACGTGCGTCAGAGTCCATTTTTCCACCTGCACGAGGAACGCGGGGATGACGCACCTGATGATAGAGTCCGTGTGCAGACGGAACGCGTCCGTCGCCTTGGCGTCGTTGGCTCTAAGTTTATCGTACCCCGCGCGCGCGAGATACGCCAGACACGACGTGGGGCTATAGCGGCCAGCCAGGCACTGCAAAACGAGCACATGATCGAAAACGCGTGACAATCACACGCTGGTACACACGCACCAGGGCTAAAAGTAGGCGCCTTCCTTGAACGAATATGTGGATGGGATGGGGTCCAGTGTGTCCTGAATGAATTCGTGAACGGTGCCTTCCTTGAGTAACATTTCGCATTGGCTGTGCGGCACGCCCACAGCATTCCAGCAGAATGCGGGGGTCTTTAGAAGCATGGCGACGAGTGGGTTTAGAAGGACGGGTATCAATCTCTCCTTCCATATCTTTACCTGCTCTGCCTTTGTGTTGGCGTTGCAGAGGTCCTCGGTGTCTTTGGCCACCCCGGGGAGCGCAAAAACGACTTAAGCGAGACGAATGGCCAAGCTATTGTAGTCGTTGAGGTAGAACCCTTTGGAGAACGCCGTGTCGTTGATGTGCCAGAATTGGTAGGTGATAGAAGAGAGGTATGGAGATATCTTGGAATCGAGCAAGTCGCGAAAGTGGGGATGTCTGCCCTCGCCAAACATGGCAGAGGGGTTGTAATCCAGCATGAGCAATGAGACGAGCTTGAGTTCGAGAAGATGACCCTGGCTAGGTCTTGGGATCAAAGATGGAGATGAGGAGAGAACGCTTTCCATACCATAGGTCCACGCGCTGAATCTGGCAAAAGGACGTCATCGCAATGAAACGCGTGATGGGAGGTGGACCGACCCTGCAAGGCTGGGCAGCGATGGCGTAGTGCAACGCGTTGTCGCCCGCGGAGGTGATGACAAGCATCGAGATGCTTCATGTCCTCGAACGGGTCCTTCTGCCCGCGCATGGGCAGCCCCGTTGGGCCCCGAATGAGATCTGGGCTCACCCATGCGTCGCAGGAGCGCGAACGACCGAGCCAGATGTAGTAGGGGCTGCGCCACGTGAGCAGGAGACTCTATTGCTCTCATTTGTCCATGACTGACTTCTTCCCTTGCGCAGAATTTGACGCAGAAGCAGCGAAACCACCCTCCCTTCAGAAGCTGCGGTCGGGATCAGTCAACGCCCACGGTCGTCGCACGTCGCACATCCAAGAGCGGAGCATGGACCGCGAGAAAGACAGCCGAACGCAATCCTGCGGAACGTTCATGAGGACAAGTGACGAAAACAAGACCAAGGACTTACGTTGAATGCGTGTGCCCGCCCCAGCTTGGACGCGAATCTCAGCACAGCACGTCCAGCATTGCTTGCAATATGTTCTGTCCCAGTCGACATGCCGGCAATCACGATTGGTTAGAGGTCAGAGCAAGTGGGTGGGTATCGTAGACCAAGGGCGAAATTAATAGCCACAGGTGATCTCTTCAAATGAGTAGGGGGCCCAGAGGCCTGCACGCTACCATCTGGGGAAGGTGAACATGTGGTGGGTCTCCCGATCCCATGAGGCACAGATTACCTCCCACATGTGGACTTGACTGTGGCAGTCACTCGCAGAAATTTTCTCACTGCCACGCAGAAACACTTTAAGCACGTGACACCGGAGTGCGCTGCTCGTTGTTCTCGCATGTCCATAGCGTTACGGATGCAGCCAATCCACCCTGCGTGTTATCTACCTCCAATCGTTTCGTTGAATGGGGTTTCAGCGTGAAACCGTTTGCAGTCAAAGGTAGCCTCTCAGCCTTAGACAATATTTCGTTGCATGCCGGATCGCTGACGTGTCACGGCAGGACTCCCGACCTCTACCTCGACAAGAAAAAGTTATGATGGGTCATCCTGTTTAGTGACCCTGCGAGGCATGTATATATGGTCTCACAGGCAGACAGAATCGTCAAGTATGTCAGCGTGTATGTCCACTATCTCAATTTGAAAGGTGCGTGCGTCCTATTCGTATGGCGGGCCGCAGCGACGCTCCTCAAGCTGCTCAAAGGTTTCGTCGCCAAGGACAAGGACATCCGATACCGCTGCGTGCATTTGCTCACAGCGATGGTTAGCGAGCTAGAGTCTGTTCCTCTCCACCTCCATCTCACCCAAACGCTCGTTGATTCTCTTTGACAGCGACGACGTCTACCACACACTTCGAGCCCTCCTCAACATGCCCATCCTACGCCATCCTCACTCAATCCTGTGACACTGACACCGTCATTCCTCACCTCATCTACTCGGCCATCCTCGAGAATAACTGTACCATGGAAACATCTCCCATGGGTCCCCTCCATTCCCGCATACTGACCGTCGCCCAAAGAGAGCTCATCATCCGCAACGGACTGAGCGACCGTGAGCAGTCCGCGCCGCAGCAGGGTCCCTCCTCGATGCCTGGGTCGACGTCGTCAGAGGATCGACAAAGGACGAAGTAGGCGTCAACGTGCTGAAGCACTAGCCTTTCTCGCCTCGTTCGACCTCGACGCGAACACGGTCGCCAAGGGTCCCCCTCAGCATATTCGCCACCCGCGTCGACATCTTTGACCATATTGAGTTCAAAGGTGCGTCTATGCGCCATACATCGACCGTCCCATTTTCTGACCTGCCCAAGATGCGTTTTGGGAAGAGTCGACCCCGCAGAGGGCACACGTGTACATGGAGCACTGTATTGCCACCAAGGACGAGGCCAAGTTCGACGCGTCGCTCCCCGTCGTGACCGCCCTCGCCTTCCGGATCGAATTCGTCTGGACCAAGTACCAAGAAGACGTCGAAGCCATCGCCCAAGGCCATGCCCTCCGCGCGCTCTCCACCGACGACCCCGAGGAACCACCCGAAGACTCCGAGCTCGATGACCAATTGCACGACGTCCAGTTCGTTCTCGCCGAGATGGTCAAGCTCGCGGTGAACCTCGACTGCGCGGACGAGATCGGACGACACAAGACGTTGCCATTCCCTGCAGTGCCGCCGAGGTTGGCCAGTTTCTCGGCGCAGCATTCTCGGAAGCCTGAACAATATGAACGATCCAATTTTACCAACGGTGCCGCCGAAGTCACCTACCGCGCTCCCACTGCGTTCGCTCATCGCTAGTGCCTGTGCCTCGTAGATCTCTCTGCAGCTACTGGAAAGCCTCCAGCGCCTCTGACAGGCAACTGGCCGCTTCGAGAGTGTTGCAAATTTCATGGTAAATGGTATTTTTCGATAGCTTGAACTGTACAAAGCGGTCGCAGTAAGTGTACCTTGACACTAGCATGCAGCGCTTCACTCACAGGGCTGTTAGCCAAAGCCGCGCTCGCCCATTTGGCAAGCACATGTGGAGTCGAAGATGTAAGCAACATTGCAGTAACGTGGGCTGTAGTTGCCTCCTCCTGTTTTCCTGCATTCGAGGGGTCGTCATCAAGTTCTTCCAAAGTCTTGGTGCATCTGCTCATAGATTCTAATAGACAGTATTAGATCTTCGATCCGAACTTCAAGACGAAACTCACCCATAAGCCAGTCTGAGAGGAACTTGTTACTCGTTATGCCCATAATGTTTCTATCTCGATGAGAACCCCTACAGCGTCGAACGTTCGACCTTGAGCCCACAAGGTTTTTGTTCGCGTGCATAGACAAAGCATTGAAATTCCTGGTTGACCTGTTTCATCTCTTCGATTTCGTCACTTAACAGAACGGTCATCGGGGAAGCGTGAGCAACCGCAGCGAAAAAAGCACGGAACAACACGCGTTGCTCCTCAGCTGCACATTGAGCGGAACTCTGCCATTGTTCGAATTGATATTGCAGTGCCCCGGTCTCCTTCGCGTGCATTTCCCGGTTCACTGAGATCTGACCGGAAGACACGACCAAGTCATCGCGAAGCTTTTCGTTGGCTTGTATAAGTTACGTGATCTCGTCATCTAACAGACACGGCCATCGACGGAGCATGAGCACTCATGCTCCGTCGATGGCCGTGTGACCGCTGTGATGAACGTACTCGCGGACCACGTAGGCAATCCGATCATCAGAGCCCGTCGCGATCCTCGCGTCACTGCACACACCTGATTGGTGTGTCCCGGAAACTCCCTCGCTTTGTTGCCCGTCGACGAGAAAAGCGACGCACTTTACGCCTTCTAGGCAACGGATGACGGCCGGCCCTTTTATCCCTGTGTAAACTGTCTGCTCGGCTCTTCGCCTCCGTCACTAACAATCATCGAGGTAGGTCTGTCCTCCGTCTTCGAGCCTTCGCTAGCGATCTCCCAGTTCTCAGCGCAGGTCCCGTCAGCAGCCCTCGTGGAAGGTCTGTCCTCTGTCCAAGTCCGCTCTTCAGCGCTGGTCCGTATCGTCCATGACTCGCTTCGGTCACTGGTGCGAGTCGGTTCTTGTATCTTCGTCAGCGTCGTTATTTTGATCCCGTCGGATGCTCATCCTTCCTACGCCACAGTCGCACATGTTTGCTCGGGGTGTCGAAGATGAACGCGTGGACGTCCAGACGCCTTTTACAGCCCTTCATGCACGAGAAGCTCGCCCTCATCAAAAGGTGGACAGGCAGCCCAGGGCAAGGATGGACTCCATCCTCATCTCAGATGGCCAGATATACGCGCTGCTCTATCTCCGCTTGCTCAAGAAGCTGCAGAGAGTGGACACTATGCAGTGTCCCCTCGTCTTGATCGCAGTCTGGCAGATGCGCTCTTGGGTGTGTCGCTCGTGACCGCTTTCGAATCGCAGCAGATTGATCTCGCGGATGGACAAATCACGACGAACGCATACCGCTATTCACCAGAGTTGCCCAGTCGGATCCAGACCTGCCTTCCCCCTCCTCAGGTACCTCCTCGCTTCACGCAACGGAGATATCTTTATGTGACATCCAGGACGCTCGAGGCCCAAGACGAATTCGTGCAGCTCAAGTCCGCTCAGATCCACACCATACTCCTTAGTTCTGAGACCACTCCACTCCAGCACCATCACCTCCAACTCTTCTTGAAGGTCCTCGCTTCCCTCGTTTAAGGCCCATCATCAAACAAGCGCAACATTGCAGTGCAATGCCTCGAGGCCTTGTTAGCCCACCCGGACTGCCACAGGGTGGTCTGGGCTATCCCCGGTATCATCGTTGGGTGCATCTCGCTTCGTGCTTTTCACTCCTCGTCTCATTTTCCCTGCATAGGTTGGTGGAAATCCTTCGCCACAAACCCACTCTTCAAATGAGCTATCAAGTGATCTTCTGCTTGTGGCTCTTGACCTTTGAACAAGATCTACCCAGACCAACAAGTGGGTGGCTTGTTTCTCCATAGTGACCCCTTCGCCCATCAGTCCCTGCAGGAAATTTGACATTAGCCCCTGTTGATCTCCGTGGCCCAAGTGGCAGTCAAAGAAAAGGTCGTCCGCGTGATTGTCACCACATCCCACATATGCAGCATCCTCTTTGTTTCGCTTGTTCCTCATACTTTTCCCTTCTAGAATCTCGTCGCAAAGGCACCTTCTGCCGATCTCGCAGCCATGCTCGTCGTGCAGTTACTCCCGTTCTCGATGAACCTTTCCACGTGCAAATTCTCCGACGAAGACATCCTCGAAGACGTCCAGTTCGTTCGAGATGAGCTAGAACGCAACTTTGAGAGCTTGACGTGGGAGCAGTGTCGGTTGGTTCGCTGACATCACACAAGGACTTATGACGAATATGTCTCTGAGCTGGCGTCCGGCCATCTCTTGGATGCCTGTACATGAGTCGGACGACTTTTGGCGAGAATGTGTCCAGGCTGAACGAGAAAGACTACGAACAGCTTAGGTTTGTAGTTTGCACGTTGACTTGTCTTTAGGCACTGATTCACCAGTAGGATCCTCATCCACTTGTTGAACGTCGAGGATCGATCTCGGACAGTATGTCAAGCACTGCGAACGAGCAAAGAAGTAAGCGGGTCCCTTTACTATCAACTTCATCGGATCGATGTTGCATGTCTAGGGCTATCACCAACCTGGGTGGCAAGGCACGAGCGATGGAGCTCATGACCCACCCAAACCCAGACATGCGCTGCCACGCACTCGTCTCTGTCTAGCAGCTTGTCAGTCACCCATGGATACGATGGATCTCCCGGGTACCGCATAACGTAGGACAGATGCCTATATAACGTATGTCATGGCTGGACCCATACCTCTGCGATGACGACCAGCTCCTTCAAGGCCTTTCGTAGAAATGTATACGCCTGGTTCTGTGTGTGCGTCCGACAGCTGGTCAGGGGCGAGGGCGATGCGCAGTCCACCAACACACACGAAACTCGTGCGAACGGGCAAGAACATGAGCTCGAACGCCTGGCTCGCTTCGACGCGCGGCGAGTCATCCACGAGCTCGTCCTCTTGCGCGAGGTTGATGCCGTCCAGCTGGATCGCGGACAGCCCGAGGAACTCGCACCCACGAAACTCGGCGTTCCTCCCCTCGTCCGCCGTCTCAAAGTACGGCGCGGGGAGCGCGAGCAGCATGTCGTCCTGTGCAGCAGTGGCGATGCGTGATGCGCGAGCGCTCATGGATGGAGATCTCCCGACGTTCGGTCACCGAGTCCACCTCCACATGCTTCGGGCGCAATCCCATGGGCCCGCATCGAGACTCGCTGGGGCACGAGATGTTGCACGACGAACTGGACGTGCGGACGCCGGCCCCACGGGACCGTGGCCGTGATGCACAGCGCCAGGCCGAGCACCAGAGGCGTGCTTGCGTGCACGGTGCCGGGGCGTCACATGACGATGAGGTCGACGTCCAGGTCTGCTACGGGGTCTGGGATGACGAATGGGTGGGACTGGGTGGTTGGGCCCGAGATCGAGGGGGCGGGGGGGAGCGGGCACGAGGAGGGAACTGGGGTGCCTGGTTGGGCACGTGGAAGGGGGAGTTGGATCTCAATGTGCCCGGGAATTCGGCCGGGATGCTGGGAGTTGGGGAGAGCGAGGTCGGGAGGGGCTGGAGGGTGATCCCGGAGGTCGCGTTGGAGGTAGGGCGGGATGGCGCTCGGGGGCTGCGATGGTGCTGTTGTGGGCCCGGAATTCTGCACGAAAGCATCTGTATGCGTATGGAAACGAGCATAAGCGAACATGCAAGCTGAGGAGACAACACTCACCGAAGTTATGTAACAGGCATTCTGGTTCGCCAAATTTGGAGGGCCAGGAAATGTCAAGTCGGCCGAGGGGAATCACGGACCCAGGGGGTGCGTCACAGGGGACATCGGGACTTCAGAGGATGTATACGCATTGTCGAACAGCCCTGGGACTGCATGAGCACCAGAGAACCAGAGAGACAACGGCCTGCGTGCCGTCAGCCGTGGCGCTGGCGTTGGGGAGGACGTTCGCGTCAAATGCACGCCAGCCTGCGGCGCATTCGAACTCTATCTGTTCGAACCACATGGTCTCCTGCGTGTGGACTTCGAGGAACACTTTTTCGCGTTCCAACGGGTCGAGAAAGGGCAGTCGGTGATTTCGAGGCATGCACCTTGGTCTTCACCCGCAGGGGATTTGTGGCCTAAATCACTCGCCGTAATGCCAGGCAGCCCGGCGCCGTTGCTACTAATAGAAACGCTATGTAACGCACAACGGGGGTTCAGGTTGCTAACTTGGAGTCAGGGGTAGACCGTAACACACCCCCCTCGGTTGCCTCCATACAGATGGCTACGGTAATGCCACACCGCGTGCTCTGCACGCAACGGCCTTCCTGGATTGCCGATAGCGATGCGCCGCACATCACCGTTTGCCGTGCACCGTCGATGACGGCCTTTCCTAGATGGGCATCTGGGTGGGTACGAGCCCTCAACCCCATAGCCTTCCCTGGGCGGCGACATCCCTAGGTCATTGCGTGCCCTCAACCCCCTTGCCATCCTGGACGGCCACTCGACTCCGCGCGCCTGTCAGCATGAACCCTCAGCCCCGCGCCATTCTGGACGGACACGCGGCGACATGCGTGTGTCATCGCGTGCACTCAACCCACGCGCGTACGTGATCGCGTCCCTGAACACAAGGCTTGCCGTTCTGGCCACTCGGCTGTGTGACATATTACCAGGATGCACCCTCAACCCCATCTGAGTCGGCCGTCCTGGACGGCCGCTCAACTATTTTATTTTATGTGACGCAACCAGGACCCTTAACCCAACGGCCCCTGAACAGCCGTGCAACGACACGCGTACGTCACGCGTACCCTCATCCTGCTTGCCGTCCTGGACGGCCACTCGCCTATTGGGCCTCACACCCAACGGCCGTCCTGGACTGCCACTTGCATTATACACAACACTATGATCCTGGCTTCCCCAACTGGCTCTGATCTGCATGCCCACTCGAGTGCCGTCCCGGACGGCCAACTCACTTGTTGTTCAATCAGTCAATATCATAGGGCCAAGTACGTTTTCACTTCAATTATTGCCGATGACTTACTGATGTGTCAAGTTGGGTGCATCGGCATGAGGCCAGCACGAGGTCGACCTCATAAGAGCAGCAGCTCTGGTCAGGGTATCCGCTCAATTTCCCTCATCCATTCCCATTCTCATCATGCCGACGAGATCATTCACCTCTGCTCTGTTACTGCTCACCGCCGACGCCCCGACCTTACCGTGGGGCTCATCGACATGGTCGAATCTCACTCGGATCACCGGTGAACCGTGGGCGTACGACGACAAAGACGACGACAAAGCCCTATCACCGAATGTGAAGGAGTGGACGGTTGGATTAGCAAAGAAGGTCAAATCCTTCGTGACGACGGTTTTCGCCTTAGGTTCGCCAGACAAGCGTGATGAACACGTGACGAACAAGTCGTCCGACAACGACACCTCTGGCCGTGCGGCGTGGACCAGCTTCGTTTGCAAACATTCTGCTTCATGGGGTGTGAACAAGGTTATTGATCAAGTCCTCGAAGAGAATGGTCGCTCTCCAGCGGCCGTATATCGCGCGATGGGCACCAATGATGTAAGTGCGATATGTTGATTAGCATCGTACCTCACACAGTTGCTTTCCGTCAGACGCTACCACACGCCGACAGCGCACAGATTTATCAGCTTCAAGACAAGATCGCTACCGCACTGTTTGGCGAGGACGCGTTCATCGACAACACCACGATGCTCAAACCGGCGGTTGTCGCCTTCGTGAAAACGTTGCTCACCCGAAGTTGGAACCGGTATCGCAAGAATGTCAAACGTGACGTGAACCTTATGGACACGGGGTACCATGAGGTGACCCAACTTTGGGATGGTGCGTTGTTGAGTATAATTCTCTGCCTATGCTAATTTATGACACATCACAGCATTCAGTGCCAATGATGCGAAACCCACTGCGCGCAGCATCCGGGCCTTCTTAAATGAGCTGAGAAAGCTCGTGAAGCTGTATCAACTATATGATAACAAGGAACGTCGTGAACGCATCGAGAAGTACATGTCTGATATGGTCGCCATGTTGAAGGTTGTGCGCAATGATCCGGACAATGAAATGACGACCAGTACGTTCTTTTAGTCAGTCCATGTGAGGAGGTATTCAACGGCGTGTACAGAACTTCCGAAGGCTGTACGCGATGCGCTTACTCAGCTCGCCAGCGAGGATGATATTAAGCAAGTCACTCATGACCTCCTCTTATCCATCGAGGACATTGAAGCCGGTGATGATGATGAACGACTCGATCTGGAATTGGATCCCCAGCTTGACCTCGAATGGAAGGAGGGCGTCGAAAGTCTTGCGACGTTCACCGAGGACGAGATGTGGGTGAAGCTCGGCTTACCTGAAAAGAAACTCCCATTTTTTCAACAATGGACCGATCCTGATGGCACCATCGACCCCTGGAGCGAAGAAGGCCAAGCATGGCTGAAGGATGCCACGAATACAACCCGTCAAGCGTTACGACCTCGTTGGCATCAGCTCATCGGAATCTATCGAATGGTGGAGCGAGCTTTCGAACGAAAGCCAGTCTTACTCATGGACGGTGTCGGCCTCGGCAAAACATTGCAGGTGCTCGGGGCGATCGCGTGTCTCGTGTACTATCGCCGTGTGTACGAGACAAAGGGGAACTTCCCCGGGGATTTCCGTAAGTGACACTTAGCTGTCACGGATTGGTATGCTAATCTCTTCGCACAGATGGGCGCAAGTTTGATGGCGTGGATTCGAACATCCCGGATCTTCCTCACATAATCGTGACCCCAGTGAATCTCAGGGCTCAGTGGGAGAGCGAAATTAAACGCTTTCTTGTTCCTGCTGCATTTGACTTGTTTCCATACATCGGACGACATGAACATCGGGCCACCTGGTGGACAGACTTGTTCGACCAGAGCAAGCAAAGCTTGTCGCAACGCATTGTCTTAGCAACTCAGACGGTAAGCACTAATAGTTTTACGCAACTATCACTGACTCCCGAACCAGTCTGTACAAGATGACGCCAGCATTGTTCTTGAGGTGCCTGCGCTCAAAGAAAAAATTGGGCTCGCCCTTCCGAACGCTCGGTACCAGAACAAATCCAAGGTCACTGTCTATGGAAGGAACTATGGATTTGTTGTAATGGATGAGGCTCATTGTGCGCGCAAGCACAATCATGTCCATCGGGCATTTCGTGGCCTTCGTGAGCGTAGTCTGGCCCTCGTTGCAATGACAGCGACACCTGTCACCACCAAGGCACAGGTGAGTTGCTGAATCATGATTGCGGTGCTCTTATTCACTCCTTGACCAAGGATTTGTTCATCATGGGCCAGTGGATGGGCGTCCCAGGCTTCGACGACTACCCAGAATTTATTTTGTTGAACAAAGACATTAACCGAGCAAGTCGACAAGATTCGAAGACATTGCGTGAGGCCGGCCTTGCGGCGAACATCATTCGTGGCGTATTCATTGGTCTCAGGAATCCTAACACACCTCAATTGGAGTCGCCGAAAACTACTACCCTCTGGATGGGAAAGATTCGTGAACGGTTTGCTCACTATGTGATCCGTCGTACCATTGATTCGATTGACTTTGTCGGTAACAAGTTGTTTGGCATGCGCCCCTACACCGAGCATGTTCTCAAGCTCAATATGTATGACTGGGAAACTGGTACGTTGCGCAGATTTGCCAAGGATCTCGTCAAGGAGAACCCCACTGCGAGCGCCGATACAAGGAAGGTGAGCATGCATGCTTGCACCGCATGTATATGGTTCTCCATGCAATGTCGCTTCCATGGCTGTCTAGGATGTGTTGCACTTGCCAGTCTCTTGTCGCAGCCCATACCATCGAGGACGGCCATCTTGAAACCTGCACACATGGTGTCATTGACACCCCTGGCATGGCCGTCTTGATGGCCCATTTGGCCATTTTCCTTTGCCTTGGCCCCGATGAAGTGCTAATGATTTGTTATGCAGAACTTTTACATCGAATTTCGACGCTCGATGCTTCATCCATCCCTCAACCCGAAGAGTGGGGGCCACTGGACGAAGCCGGAGTCCATGGAGGACTGGAAAGACCCGTCGAATACTACGATTAAGCTTGATGTCCTTGCGCAGGTCATCCGGCATCATCTCGAGCATAATGGTCGTATACCTCTGACCACCGCCGAAGATGGTCGTACCCTTGTCGACGAACCGAATGGTACAGCTGACGATGAAGAATATGAGGATGTGGATCGAATCATTATCTACTCCGCATTCCCATCGTCGAACCAGGCCATTGTTGATGTGAGTCCCTCATCATCGTCCCGAATGCTATTGACTTATCTAACCCCAGATTCTCTACTTGTACGGAATCAAATCAACGGAACTCCATGGGAGCTTATCTTTGAAGAAACGGCAGGAGGCGCTTGATTCATTCAGAGGATCCACAGCACAGAATGGACCTCGCGTCCTGATCCTCTCAAACGTTGGTATGGTCGGCTTGAATTTGGCGTGTGCGAACATTATGGTCTTTGTCGTGCGTCTTTTCATTTCTTAGATGATCTTATCTCACTTTTTTGGGGCTGATAGGATACGACCTGGTCTGCTCAGGATGACGAGCAGCTTCGCGGTCGTATATTTCGTTTCCCGCAGATGAAGCAAGTTCGGTTTTATCGCTTGATCGCCCTTGACACCCCCGACGTGTTCCTGAATAACATCTCCTTTGACAAAGGCCAGTTGCATGCGGCCTTCGTCGGATGCTCCAATGAAATCAGTATGTATATTTCGCAGCTATTTTCTCTGTGCACTAACTAACTCCTTTCAGAGGATCTATTTGAGCGACCCATGCCTGACAATGATGACGCATTGCTCTCCATCACGGATGTAGGCTCTGATGGTGACGTGCCCGACTCCGAGGACAACACTCCGAAGAAGCCACGTGGGAAAGGCAAAGGTCGTGGTGGCAAAGCTGGTGGCAAACGTGGCGGTAAAACTGGTGGCCAGTCCAAGGCGAAAGCTGATATTCCTGTTGAATCCGACGCTGACATCGAGATGGTCGATCTGGAACCAATTGGGGGCAGCTTCGAAGGCAAGAAGAAGCTTCGCCCGCGGCTGAAGCCATCGAATAAACGGCCAGCGTCTGCAACTTCACCAAAGAGCGTTATACAGGCCAGCAAGCGCATCCGCCAGAACACGATCACCCAGGACTCAGCTCATCAAATAAAAGATGGTACTCCTCCAGTCTCCCTCCCTTCAACGTCGTCCTTCACACCGCCTGAGAGTGCAACCACTACCCTCCTATCTGATGATCACATGCCAGCAGCTGACCATGCGCACAACAACCATTCTGTCCCACCCATCGCCGCTTTTGTCCCCTCTCTTACCCTGGATGAATCTTCTATGATACTTGTCGACGAAACTATTCTTTCCTCTCATATCGCACTCTCGCCCACAATGCAGGTGGATGAACCTCTCACCACAACCAAAGAGACCATCACACTCGGCCAGTCATCAAGCACTGACTTGCCCTCGGCTCGTGATGATGGCCATGGTGTTGCAATGTCTCAGCAAGAGGAACCACCAATGATCATCGATGAGAGTGATCCATGGCAAGATGAGGAGCATGCATTGGCTGCTCTCAGGGGAGAAGGATCCGACGCCCAGCTTGCGCAAGCGAGCACGTCCCCTCTTTCATCACCCCCTGCCACGTCCGTCCCACAATCTGACTCCGAGACACCACAAAAG
This sequence comes from Strobilomyces dryophilus, assembly GCA_038089955.1. Lineage (NCBI taxonomy): Eukaryota > Fungi > Basidiomycota > Agaricomycetes > Boletales > Boletaceae > Strobilomyces > Strobilomyces dryophilus. The sequence continues at coordinate 972 of JBBPLT010000301.1, read as the reverse complement.
ACAGTGTATTCGATTCCCCACCGCGAACCATCAAGTGGCCCAAGTACTGCAGTACCGCAATTTCGTGCTGGCGCACACGCCGGCTCATTGGGCCAGAACAAGGATGGTAATGGTACTCGTCGTCGTGGTCGAGGCACTGCTCCACGCAAGAACACTGCCAAACGTGGCAGGATGTGAGCTCATTGTTGTACATTGTTGATGCGTCTTTCCCTTTGGTCGGTTCTCTCTGTGTACAAGTCCCCTTTATTATGGTTCACCTTAGACAGTATGTCACGTAGATTAGATGCCAGAAGTGTATGTCATACGGTGAACATTACCTTGCTTGGCAAGGTTTCTATCACCCCCTATTACGCCGGTTTTGCCACTAACCAAACGTATTTAGCTACACTGCCATGTCTATCGTGTATCTCTCAGGGTGTCGCATCCCATCTGCTTCCATCGTCACCACTTCGGTTACATGTTCGCAGTGCGAGTCGGTTGTTTGTGCTAGCCAAACAGACACATCCTCTACCAAACCCAACGCTCGCTAGATCAAGTCATCATCGACACGTTTCACAGAATCGACATCACATGGGCTGGATTCTGAACAATCTGAACTGCCATCCCCATGGGAGGTAAGCCAGATGATGACGTGGAAGGTTGGCGCCGAGCTGCTCACTTATCCGGTCCCTCAAGCTGCGGACGTACTCGTCTATAGGTGGGTGACCCACACCGATCGTTGACTGGCACCTTGGCGAACGAGATCGGGATCAGCCGACGCGCAAGGACGACGAGGGACGCACTCGAGGACGAAGAAGGGGTTGAGGGCGAGGACGACTGATACAACCCTAAGACCTAAAGTCCTCGAGTTACCACTTGTCAACCAAAGCTCTTGGGAGGGGAGAGAGTTGGCGTCTAGGCTGGGGCCTTAGAGAGGAGGATACCCAAGTGAACTAGACTGGGGATGCCAGTCGTCGTCCGCTGGGTTTATAT
>JBBPLT010000300.1:0-30774 GCA_038089955.1 Strobilomyces dryophilus | reverse complement strand
AAGAAAAGTTGTTAAGTCCGTTGTAGATGCTGGCATGGGGCAGCGATCGTAACACTACCCCCTTCCTAAAGATCGACTTCCAGGCAATCAAAGGGAGTTTGAGCATGAGAGAACTCCGTCAAGGAGTCCAGCCATTTGGAAAAGAGGAGAAGGAATTCAGGGCCGATAGAGAGGGCACGAGGGGCCATGGGGTGAGAAAGGTGAAAGGCAGTCACCACGTCCTTAGTGTGGGAAAGATGCTCCCGGGGTTCCCAGGTACGATCGGTGTTGTCATACCCTTTCCAATGCACCAAATATTCCAAACGTTTGTTTTTATAGCGGGAGTCGATGACGTAGTCAACTTCCCATTCGTTGTCGCGATCTTCGGTCACGATAACCGGCCCAGGCCGGGTAACTGGTTGACCATCCAGACGTTCCCGATAAGGCTTAATGTGGAAAACGTTGACCACAGGGTGAATGCACATCGAGCGCGGGAGGTGCAATTCAACTGCGTTGGGTCCAATCAACCAGGTGATCTTGTACGGGCCAAGCCATTGCTCGGATAGCTTGCGAGAAGCTCGAGTGAGCCGAAGATTTTCCGTGGACAACCAAACTTGTTGGCCGACCGAGTATGGAGGGGAATCAGACCAATGCCGATCTGCATTATGTTTCATGCGGTCCTGAGCCACTTTTAGATTGGCTTTAACCTGATCCAGGGTAGCTGTGATATCCGAGGAGAATTGTTGTGCTGCTGAAGTGGCAAGATCCTCGATACCGGGGGGTGTTTTCGTGGGTTCAATTCCCATACGAGGGAGGTACGTCCTCGTAACTTCGAACGGGGTCTTCTTCATCGAAGCGCTTTGTTTATTGTTTATAGAGAACTGGGCGATGGCAAGCCAATCAGCCCATTGATCTTGTTTTTCAAAGCAGAAGATCCTCAAGAACTTTCCTACTTCTTGATTTACTACCTCTGTTTGGCCATCCATCTGGGGGTGGAAGGAGGTGCTTAATTTAGTGTTTATGCCGAGGACCTTATTGATTTCCTGCATTACTTGTGCAGCGAATTGGGGTCTGCGGTCGGTGGTTATAGAGTGTGGAATTCCATGTAGCTTCCACACATGATTCATGAATAGATAGGCGGTATCCAGAGCCGAGCACTGCTTGGTGCAAGGGATGAGTTCTACCTCTTTGGAGAACCGACCTACGACCGTCAAGATCGCATCTGATCCGCGGGAGAGGGGCAGATCCGTAATGAAATCTGCGGAGATGTCCTGCCAGGGACCGTCGGGGATAGGCAAGGGTTGCAGCAGGCTGGCTGGCACCTGTGTCTGACCCTTGAACCGTTGACATGCATCGCATCGAGTGACGTAGTCCTTGATCTGTGTGGCCATTCCAGGCCAGAAGTAATTGCGTGAGACTAGCTCAAGCATCTTCTCATAGCCGGGGTGTCCGGCGGCAGGGGTGTCGTGGTGCTTCTGGATGACTTCCATCCAGAGTAACACTTCTTCTGGTACATACAAGTACTGTCTTTCCTTGTATAGCATGCCGTCTTGCTCTTCTGAGATAGTGTGCTTCTTCACCAAATCCTGAATTTTCCATTCTGGGAGTTGGCAGGTTGCTGAAAATATTTTTGTTTTTATATGATCCCCATCATCCGTGATGCGGACTGTGCCGATGCTGTCTGGGGAGATAACGATAATTCCTTTGTTATCGTCATCGATGCCTTGTGCGTGGTCAACACGGCGGGAGAGCGGGTCTGCGCGTGCCATCATGGAGCCGGGCTTGTGGCACCACAGGGCATTGAAACAGGATAAATATTGAGCCCATCGGGCTTGCTGACGGTTGAGATCTTGTCTCGTCATGAACCATTGCAGGTTCGCGTGGTCATTCCATATCTCAAACTGGTGCCTAGCACCTTCGAGATAGTGTCTCCATTGTTCCAGGGAGCGGATGACGCTTAGCAGCTCCTTGTTGGCAACCGGGTAGTTTCGTTCTTCGGGCGACATAGAATAGCTGGAATAGGTGACAGGGTGCCATAGCCCGTCTTTTTCAATAGATAACACTGCCCCTGTTGTGTAATCCGAAGCATCGCTTTCGAGTCGGAATTTGCAATCCGTATCAGGGTAAGCCAAGATAGGCGCAGTGGTGAAGTGGGTCTTAAGCATTTCAAACGCTTCTTGCTGTGCCTCTTTCCACTTGAAGGGGGTTTTCTTTTTCGTAAGGTCATTGAGGGGACGTGCGACTTGTGCATAACCCTTGATGAACCTTCGGTAGAAGTTGGCAAGGCCTAGGAAGCTCCTGACTTCCCGAACTGTTTTGGGGGTTGGCCATTCCGTGATGGCCGTAACCTTTTCGTTATCCATTTTTATACTGTCCTTTCCTACGATCATTCCGAGGAAGTCCACTTCTGTGGCATGAAAGGTGCATTTTTCTGGTTTTACCAATAAATCATTTTCTTCAAGGCAGCACAGCACCTCGGTTACGATTTTGTTATGTTCTTTTATATCGTCTGTTTTTGTGAAGATCATCAGGTCGTCGATGTAGACCACCACAATGTCGTCCATGTCGCCAAAGAGTTTGTTCATCATGGCCTGGAATGTGGCGGGGGAGTTGCATAGCCTGAAGTACATGATGAGGGGTTCGAATGATCCACGGAAGCAAACAAAGGCGGCTTTCCACTCATCGCCTTCCTTGATGCGAATGTTGTTGTATCCCCATCTGAGATCCATTTTCGTAAATAGTTTAGCTCCTTTGAGTTTATCGACGAGCTGTCCGATCAACGGCAGCAGGTAATTGTTTTTGACCGTGTGTTTGTTGAGGTATCGGTAATCCTGTACCATACGCTTCCTGCCATCTTTCTTTGGCACGAAGAACATGGGGCTAGTTTGCGGAGATTTTGAAGGGCGAATGTAGCCTTTCTTGAGCTGATCATCTAAAAACGCGGTTACTTCCTCCTGTTCCTGAACTGAGAGGGGGATAATGTGGCCTTTCTTTGGCTTAAACGATTCTTTGAGCTCGATGGCGTGATCCCAGGGTTTCCTAGTGGGCATCCGCTCTGACTCCTTTTTCGAAAATACTTTTAAATACTTGTGGTATTCCTTTGGAACTAGTTCTTCAGGGGCTTTCTCATTTGGTTTTTCTTTTTCTGTGGCGCGCAGCTGCCGGTGAACATAATATTGGAGTTCTTCCTCCTTTTGTTCTATCCTTCGCATGAACAGGGACTTATCCTGTAAGCGAGTGCATTGTCGTGGGCATCAGGTCATCTTGACCGTGCCGGTAATCCAATCTATCTCCAGATTGTGGCGCTTCAGCCAGGAATATCCGAGAATAAAGGCATTCTTGCCAAGATCGGTGACTTCTGCCGTGACCCGTTCACGGTGACCCTGAAACTCGAGGACTAGTTCCGCTGCATGGGAAATCGATCCTGCGGAGTTGAGGGTTCCATCCACATTGTATACTGGAATGGGATGTCGAAGGTTAAATAAGGGAATTTCGTTTTCTTCCACCCATTGGCGGTCGATAAAGATAGCATTGGCACCTGAGTCCAGAAGCGCTTTGAGGGATACATAATTTCCTTGTCGCTCCCATGGGCAGATTCTTATCTCCATGAGGATTTCCCGCTCTGGGTGTGCGGTGCAAATGTAGGCTTTGTCGGGTATTCCCATGTTTTTGGTTTTTGTATTTTGAGTCAAATTGAGCCCAGGTGTAACGTCCCTGGCGAGCTCTGAAGGAGGCCCGGCTGACGGCAAAGGTAGTGAATAATTATCTGCAGAATCCTCATCATCTACAATTTCTTCTACAGAGAGGGGGGTGAATCTGTTTATGTTAGTTCGGCCCTGAACCTTTCCAGTAAGGCTTGGGCCTAAGCTTTTTCCGATTTGTTTTTCAAATTCTCGTAATCGCGGAACCAAGCCCACGCTTCTTTGAAGTCCATTCCTTGAATGGATCTCCGGAAATCTCGTCCTTTGCCCTTATCTTGGGCCTTGGCTTCGGCGGCTTTTATGCCGGGTGTCTTTACTTCGGTGCTTTTATCATCATCCCAGGATGTGTGGACATCGTCGTCCTTCTTGGTGGCGCGCACGTTGCGGCCATTTCCCTTGCTGCGTTTAGCGCAGTCCTTCTTGTGTCCTCCGCCCAGGAACTTGCATTCCGGGCATTGGATTTTGGGTTTTGGGCAGTCTTTCAAAAAGTGCCCCTCTTTGCCACAGTTGTAGCACTTGGTCGAGCATGTCTGGACCGCATCGATGTCCATGGCGTTAGGGTCCCGGGTTTTGCCAGCGGCCCTGTTCGCTGTTCCTTTCCTTATATAGTCGAACAGGTTTTTGCACTGTCCGAGTTCTTGGAGATCATGCTTCATTGTGGCAAGATCTGCGTATCTCCCTTTTTCCATGACTAACCGACCGAGGAGAGAGCAGTCGGCGGTCTGCTCCATTATCTCTAGGAGCTGTTCTTCGGTATACCCTGCTTGCAGGGCATGCATTTCGAATTTGGTCAAGTACATCTTGACCATCATTGAGTCTCCTTTGAGGGTGGCCAGCGCCTTCCTATTCCACTCTTGCTCGTTTGCAAAGTGGAATTGCTTAATAATTTTATCGGACATTTCTGCCCACATAATGTTGGTGCCACCCATGATGGCGTTTAGGTGGGCGCATGCAAACTCGCCGGCCCCTTTCGTCATGCAGGAGAGAACCGCCTTGACTGCCGTATCTCCGTGGAGTACGTGGGCATTCTCTTGCTGCCACATTTGGACTTTCGTCCACCATTCTTTGAAGGTCTTCCCCTTGATTCCGTCGAACTCGCCAGGGTCCTTCACGATCTTAGATAGCCGGTCATTTAAACCTGCCGGCAGGGGAGGAGGGGCTGGTGGCCCTTGCGGTTGTCGTTGTAAGAGGAGGGCAATCTGCACCTCCGCATCTCGTAGTTGTTGCTCCAGGGTGGCCATGCCCTGGGCCATTGTGTTTGTGTGGTCCTGCCACCTTAGTCTTTGCCTTTCCGTGTCCTCGAGGTGTCCTCGCAGGGCATTGGAGAAGGGTTGCCACCCATCAGTGGCGGCAAGAATGTTGAGGGCGTCGGTGAGCACCTTGGGGAGTTGAATGTGGGCCATTTTGTATTGGCGGTGTCAGGAAAAGGGATTTATTGCAAAAGGTACATAAATTTAAAGATAGCACTTTGGCTTGTGAAGCGATCACTTGGGACGGAGATTAATTCTTGTGATTCCATCGGGGAGGGCGGGTCGGTCTTCTCGCACGATCCTTTCTCGGCAGAAGGGTCTGAAGGGCACGCGTCTTCATGCTACTTGGGGGCATGGCTCCGCGGGTCCTTCTATCTGCGGCTTCTTCATTACTAACTTCGGAGCTTCCTCTAACTCCGGGGTCTCTCTCTCTCGTTTAATACTGCACTCGCTGATACCTCTCAAGGGTGACAGTCGAGATGGTCCAGCGACGGACAGGGTCTGCTGGAGTAATGTGGTAGCGGGTACGTAAGGGGGGAGGGGTGGTGCGTTGTTGGGGTCCAGATATACGTACAGGACTTCTCCCAGCTCTGGCGTTTCACTTATGATCGACTGCTGGTCTATTAGGACGGGGGGTGGATCTGCACGTTCTCTAGGAAGCGTGGGTCTCCGGACCTTGCGTATAAGGCGAAGGCCGGCTCATCAGATGGCACGTAAGATAGATCTTCCCACAGACAGGGCGTAAGATCTCGGTTAAGCTCCCTCAAGAAGCTTGTGAAAGGGGAGCGGGGTGGGGGCGGTGGAGTGGGGCTCCAATCTGAGAAAGGGGTGAGAGAGGGGGAGGGCGTAAGCTCTTCAAGCGACTGCTCCTGATCAATGTCTGATGCGGCGAGCACGTTCCTGTCGTTCTCCTCAGAAACCACTACTCTAGCCTCATAAGGGTGAGAAAGCCTTCGAGGGGGTAAGTGCGAATCGGCAGTGAGGAAGGGTTGGAGGGTCACGTGAAAGCGGATAGGCACTAAGCGAACTCCGTTGAGTCTGTGCACTATCTCCTTCGAGGAACCCGGCACACACTTGTTATGTGGGGATGCGAGCGGGTAGAGAAGAGGGGTTGGTAGTTGGGGACAGGGGAGAGTCTAGTTCAAATGATACAACCCTAAGACCTAGAGTCCTCGAGTTACCACTTGTCAACCAATACTCTTTGGAAGGGGAAAAGAGTTGGAATCTAGGCTGGGGCCTTAGAGAGGAGGATACCCAAGTGAACTAGACTGGGGATGCCAGTCGTCGTCCGCTGGGTTTATATATTCATAGGGTACATAGGTTTACATAATACGCTTCGTCTATAAGAGTCCATACCCTATGCCCTGGGCGTAGGAGTGTGGCTGAAACGTGTATCAAGGGCAAAACATGTGTTAGATAGATGAAAGAAGAGAAGCATACCACAGCCGTGCGGCGGTGGTGGAATGGAAAGGAAGCATGTGGAATGGAAGGGAAGCATGCACAGCACCGGGCTGTGTCAAGGGTGCGTCAAGCATGGGTGAATGATGAAGGTGAAACGAGTGATGATGGTGCAGAGATCAGAGGGCAAGGCTGAGGCCGTTGATCCTGATGATAAGATAAAGGGATTAGATAAGGTGAAAGATAAGATAAGGAGGAAAAGAAAAAGACGTTAAGTCCGTTGCAGGTGCTGATCATGGGGCAGCGACTGTAACAATAACTTATTGGGTGGACAAGGGGAACGACGAGATCGAAGAGAACAATGGTGAAACAACAAGGACAAAGAGAATTGGGCCTGAGATGTGAGACAGAAGATAGATGCTATTCTAAGACCTAGGACAAGATTTTATAGTCGGGGATCAGCTCCCACGACTGAGTTCCTATGGGTGGATCACAAGGTAATCTAAGTAACGAGGTGGCAACAAATCGAAATCTAATGTAATCAGCAACTGAGATGCCCAAGAACAATGGAAATAAGCAAGGAAAAGGTTAAATGTGACCACTGAGATAAGACCGAGTGAGAAACAAGAAGGATGAACTACTAAGTAGAGTCTGGTGCCATACCAAGTGCGGTGGATACATGTGGATACATGTGGGTGACTGTGGATAGGCACAGATAGGCATGGATACATGTGGATATTGTTACGCGAGTGCGTAGAACTTAGCGGCGTTCCGTCTGAAGTGGAATGAAGTTTTATCGAGGTCTCGCGGGTCGGTCCTGGACGCGCGGTGGCTAAGAACTAGGCTTGGATTGCATAGAACTAGCTTAGAGCTACAAATACAGGTCGTCGGGTATTTATACGTTCTGGATGGAGATGGGAACTACGAGGGCCAAAAAGAGAGGTACCCTAGAGGAGTAAACGGACGTCCGTGTGGGCGATGCAGAAAGGAAACAAGACAAAAAGGGGAATGGGTTGCGGAAGTGCGACGGGTTCCGGTTAAAGGAAAAAGGAACGGAACTCGGTGTTAGTACAGGGTTAGCAAAGTGACTGCGGAATCAAAAGGAGTAAAAACGGGTGGCATATACTGCGGACGTCTAAAGAGGCCGATTGTCAAGAAACCGAGCGAACTCCTGTCGGAAGAAGGCTTGTTCCTCGGGAGAGATTGTAACATTACCCTCCTCGTAGAATTGAGTCACCGACTCAATCACTTCCTGCCTGGGATTGAGGGCGCGCGGTGGAACCACCGGGGCAGGTGGCGGGGCAGTGACCCGGGGCACGTATACCACAGGAGGGGCAGACATGTTCCGGGCAAGAGGAGTGAAGATGTCCTGGAGCGGTTCTGCGGCAGATGGCGCAGCGGAAACGGGGGCAGTCGGGCCGAACATGGTCCCTCGAATGACAGATGTAGCATCGTCGTCGACGGGTACCCAAGGAAGGGGGTGGCGGAGTTGCCCCGGGACGCCCGCGGAGTGAATCGGAAAAAGAGGAGGGGGACGGACGTCGCGGGAGAGGACGAGATCGCGTGGTGGAAGAGAGGTGGATGGATCCCCGGAAGCGTCCCTCAGGAGTTCTGGCCAGTGCGGAGAGGAAACGAAGGAGAGATCGGTGGGATGTATTCGGGGTGGAATCGGGATAGGAGCCGGGGACGGCGATAGGGGTTTCTTCTCCTTCTTGCGAGGGCGGCGTTTCAGTTCGGGAACTAACCGATGCAGGAGTTTCTTGAGGCGGGGCCACGGAAGTGGAGAAGGAGCTGCGGGAAGAGGAGGGGGATGGTTCGGTGTTGGTAGGTTCGGGAATGGGGTGCCGGGGCGGCGTGGTGGTTTCGCCATAGAGGGTGGAGTAATAGAGTGCCCGGATTCCTGGGGAGACGTCATCGATGAGCGGGGTAAGAACGGGGGCCAGCGAGGAATAGGGAAGGAGTCCGAGCAGGTTGCGGAATCCGGCTTCTTCGAGGGCGTCGAGGATAAATCCTCGCAGTTCATGGAGGGGTTCATCCACATGGGGGGTGTTGTCAAAGTGGTGGCGAAGGCGGAGGCAGACGGTCGTGTGGGCGTGATAGATACGGATGAGTAGGGCGAAAAGCGGACGGTCGACGAAGGCCGGAAGTTGTTCGATTGCGAAGAGGAGGGTTGGTGATTCGAGAACGGCGGCATAGAGAAGTCGAATTGTGATAAGGGGGAGCGCGACGAGAGGGAGTCTGGTAGGGATGGACATGTTTATAATACGGTAGGATGAGGCATATGGCGGCGGAGGGGGAGGGTTTTTATAGGGGAGTTCCCATCCGTCTTAATTTCCCCATCCGCCCCATCCGGTTTCCCCATTATTGTCCCAGCCAGAATTATTACTATAAGAATCGTAGTAGCGCCAGTCGTGATTGGACATGTCTGTTGGGGCAACGAACCCAAACTGGAATCTGAATCCGCCGTAGCGGAACAAGAACAGATGGGGGCGTTCCACCAGCCAGAGCTTCCGGAGGGTGAGGAGGATAAAAATGGTCATGAGGCAGGCGAGCTCGAGGTGGGAGAGTTCGAAGGAGAAGGAGGCCATTGCTAGCTGCGGAAAGCAGGGAAGTCGTGCGGGTGTCTCTTTTTGTAGTCCCGGAGTTCCGCAGCGGCATGCCGTAGATTCCCTTCCGGTTCCCACGTATTTTCCGAGGCAGCATAGCCTTTCCAAGAGATAAGGTATTGCCGCCGATTTCGGGGTCCTCGGTGAGCGAGGATCGTTTCAATTTCATATTCTTCTTCTCCGGCGATAAGGTCAGGGGGTGGATTGAGGAAGTTAGGGCCGTGTTCTTTGGTTTCTTTGAATGGAGATAGAAGAGAAGCATGGAAGACATCATGGATCTTCCATCCTTGGGGAAGTTTTAGTCGGAAGGCGACGGGAGATAGTACCTGGGTGATTTCAAATGGTCCTTCTCGTCGTGGGGCCAGTTTTCGTGAGGCGTAGTTGATGCAGAGATTTCGATTTTCCAGCCATACCTTATCTCCGACCTTCCATCGCGGAAGACGCGGAAAGATCCGTTCCCTCATTATTTGTTGGGATCTTTTATGAGCGGCCAACGCTTCGGATCTTGCGGAGTCTAATTCGGATAGGCGGGATTCTAGGGCGGGGAGGAAGGTTTTGCCGAGAGGTGGATAAGCCCGTGGTTCATATCCGAGGATCAGGGAAAAGGGGGTTTTCATGGTGGAAGAATGGACAGAGGAATTGTGATGGAATTCCGCCATCGGGAGTAAGGAGGCCCATCGATCCGGATGTCCTTCGCAAAAGATCCGGAGATAGGTTTCCAGTTCTTGGTTGGTCCGTTCGGTTTCCCCATCAGTCTGTGGATGATAAGCGGAAGAGAGGGCAACATCGTAATGAAGAAGGCGGGCGAGCTCGCGTGCGAATGCGGAGGCGAATTGGGGGCCGCGATCAGAGATGAGGCGGTCGTGGAGGCCAGTGCGCGGAAAGATTCGTTGAAAGAAAAGATCGGCTAGTCCTGCGGCGTCCAAGTTTTTGTGACAAGGTGTGAAAATCACCCCCTTCGTAAGCCCGTGGTCGACCACGACCATGACAGAGTCAAACCCGTCCGAGGGCGGGAGGCCAGTGATAAGGTCGACCGAGATTTGCTGGAAGGGGCGGGTGGCGGAGGAATCAAGGGGGGATAGAGGGGGTACCGTCGGATGGGTGTTCACCTTGTGCGCTTGGCAGGTGGAACAGCCGGCAACAAAACGGCGGACGAAGGTTGACATGCCCGGCCACCAAAAATCCTTCTGGAGGAGGTGGAGTGTGCGAAAGATACCCCCATGACCCCCGGCGGGGGAGTCGTGGATGGAGCGGACGAGGTCCTGACGGGGCTCGGGGGGGATGTAGAGACGACCCTTGAAATAAAGATTTGTGCCGTCGAAATACCAGTCATGGAGAGCGGAGCGAGGGAGTGGGAGAAAACCCGATTTAAGTTCGTTAACAAGACGCTGTGCGGTGGGGTCGAGAGCTGTATTCTCCGCGATCCGTTGTTGCACACAGAGGTCAAGGGCGCGGGCGAAGAGGGAGTCAGGGAGGAGAGTGACAGCAGCATTGTCGTCGGAGACATCCACGTCGTCTTTACGGGAGAGGGCGTCTGCGGGGGCAAGGCGTGATCCGGGGACATGGATAAAGAGGAGGTCGAAGTCCTCGAGGAACATGGCCCAACGGGCTTGGCGGCGATTCAGTTTGTGGGCCTGTTTGAAGTAGGTAAGATTCTTATGGTCAGTAAAGATCGTGGTGCGGTGAGGTGTCCCCTGGAGATAGTGACGCCATTGTTCCAGAGCCTTTATGACAGCGAGTAATTCGCGATCATAGATGTCATAATTCCGTTCAGCGGGTCCAAAAGTTTCCGAAAAGTAGGCGCAAGGGTGGAGGTCGCCATTGTTGTCAGCCTGCATGAGGATGCCGCCGGCGGCAGTAAGAGAGGCATCGGTCATGATGGAAAAAGGACGAGAGGTATCAGGCATGGCGAGGACTGGTTCGGAGAGGAATGCCTGTTGGAGAGTACGGAAAGCGGTTTCACAGTCGGGAGTCCATACCCAGGTTTTTCCTTTATGTGTTAGGGCGTGGAGAGGTCGTGCTATATGAGAGAAATTGGGGATGAATCGTCGGTAAAAATTGCAAAACCCGATGAAGGAGCGGACTTGTTTCACAGACTTCGGAATGGCCCAGTTTTTTATAGCCTGTAGTTTGACTGGGTCCATAGAGAGGGTGTCGGCGGAAATGACCATGCCGAGAAAATCTACTTTTCGCTGATCAAATAGACATTTAGAGAGTTTTAGGAAAAGTCCATGTTCCTGTAGTCGGTGGAGGACTTTCCGTACTCTTTCTCGATGGAGGGAGGGATCGTCGATAGAATGTACCAGCAGATCGTCCATATAGATGATGAGCCATCCTTCAGCAATGTAGTCTTTGAAGATGTAATTCATGAACGCTTGAAAGGTGGACGGAGAGTTGCACATGCCAAAGAACATAACCGTCGGTTCATACAACCCGTCAGGAGTGATGAAGGCGGCTTTCCACTGGTCAGAGGGTTTGATACGGATGTTGTTATACCCCCATCGCACGTCGAATTTAGTAAACAATTTTGATCCTTTCAGTTTGTCGACCAATTCCGAGATGAGGGGAAGAGGGTAGGCATTTTTGACGGTGTGAGAGTTCAGGTATCGGTAGTCTTGACAGGGGCGAAGTCCTCCATCTTTCTTTGGTACGAAGAAGAACGGAGAAGCTTGGGGGGATTTTGATGGTACAATTTTTCCGCTTTTGAGGTGTTCTTCGACAAAAGCTTTGCAGGCTTCTCGTTCTTTGGGGTTTAATGGGTATATCTTGGCTACCTTGGGGACAAAGTCTTTTCCTAGGTCTATTGCATGGTCGAACGATCGATGAGGGGGAAGTTGTCCCTCCTTTGGCTCTCCGAAGACGGCGGCGAAATCCTTATAATGAGGTGGTAGGGAGATTTCTTCCTTTGGTTTGTTGGTCATAGCGATTTCTGTGGAAATAGTGGTTTTTCTGGCGAATAGGTCTTGTCGTTCCGCTGGAGAAAGATGAAGACGTCGCAGCCAACATTGTTCAATTCTCGTGTCGGGGGACACTTCAAGGAATCGTAGCAGGTATCGTTGTTTTACAGCGTCAGGGTGGTCGTGTCGCTGAGTGTAGGGGAGATCGGGGAGGGTAACTGTCCCTTTGGACCAATCGATGGAAGGATTTCGTTCTTTTAACCACGGGAGACCGAGGATTATGTTTTCTTTTCCGCAATTTATCACGGTAAAGTCTCTTTCTTCTTCGGCGCTCCCGATCCTTAAGGTTATTCGTACCTTATGCCGCGCCATTCCTCCCTGGTTGGTTGTTCCGTCTACATTTTGTGCTACCAGGGGTCGGGGAAGACGTTCCTTTTTGAGGTGGTGTTTTTCTGCGAGGGCTCGATCGATGAGATTTGCGGAAGCTCCACAATCTACGAGTGCGTTGGTGTCGACGATTTTTGCTCCGGGGAAGGCATAGAAGGATACGGGGATTCTTATTGACGTGGCCTTGTTGTTTGATACAAATACAGGAGCTATCGTAACTTGAGGGGGAGATGACGTCGACTCACATCCCCCCTTTAAAAACCCTCCTCGTTTTCGATTTGAGCTGCTCGAACTTCCATGAGTTCTTCTCCCCCTTCATTTCGGGAAGATTCCCCTTCTTCGGCTACCCAGGAATCGTCTTCTTCATAACAAGTCTTGAGTACCTTGAGTGCGTCTTGTTGGGTGATTCCTTTCTTTCCTAAGGCTGAGACATATTGTTCTACCTCGGTCGACTTCACTCGTCGAACATTTAAGTTAGACGTGTTCTCGCGAGGTGGTCTGAACTTCTGCGAGGACTGTCCCTCGTACCTTTTCTTCGGGGGACCTTGTCGGGGGTGGTTTCTGGTCGAGCATCCTTTTTTATGACAGATGAAGCAGAGATTGTCTCGGATGTGTCGAGCTTTTTCCACAGGGGTGAGTCGTACCACGTCTACGTCCATAGCGTTGGGATCACGACGAGGGCGGTTGTCACGGGGAAGGAGATGGCCAATGGATTTTCCTCTTCGGTACCATTCTAGTCTGGTTTTCTGGGCGTGGAATTGGCTAGCCTTCTCGATCCATTCAGAGAGAGTAGTGGGGGGCGTTTCCATGGAGATGATCATTCCTACGAGTTCTGGGTCTAATCCTTCATTGAATCTGTCGATGAGGGTGACGGGGTCGGTTATCTTGGATTTTGCAGCGAAGAGCTGGAACTTTGTTACGTAATCGGAGAAACCGTTCTCTTTGTCTCTTAGGTTCTGGGAGAGTCGAGCAAGTTTTCCCCTAGCGGCTGCGTTTTCATCATGGGGGGTGAAGGTCTTCAGGAAGTCTCTAATTATTTCTCCTAGGGTGGGTTTGTCCTTTTCTTCGGTGATAGGATCTAGGAGTTTTTCCAGGATAGGTTCGGCGTAGTATCTTCCTCGTCCCTTGGTCATTTTGTTGAGGAAGATGAGTCGCTGTTGCTCGGGGGTATGGACATTTTCGTTGATCACGAAGTACGCCTTCATTGCGTTGCTCCACCATCGAGCGTCCTGAGGTTCTCCGGAAAAGCTGTCCGGGAGTCCTGCTTTAGTTTCTCTGGCCTTTGTTTCGTCTAGGTCTGCCATGAGAGCGGTTCGAGGCGGTGTCTCGAAGAGAGGTTCTGGGTCAGGGATATCGATTTCTACGTTGAGAGGTTGGGGAGAGACTGGTCCTTCTTCGAGCAATCTCCTCTCTCTAGATTCGCTGGGGATAGGCGAGGGTTCTCTTTCTGCTGCGGCGATGGTTCCGGCGAGGTGGGTGCTCCGTACGACTTGTCGGGTGAGTGGGGGAAATGGGGAGGAAGGGGTTCTAGAGGATCCGGCGATCCTTCGGGGTTGTCCGGATGGAAGTTCGGGAGGAATGGAGAAGAGTCCGGATGGTTGTGGTTCTTCGTCGGAGGAGTCTGCCCTAAACCTGGAGGGAATGTTGCTCTGATAGCGTTCTCCCTACTCCGGTATGGAGGGGAGAGAAGATAAGCTAGTTCTTTTGTTACGTGAGTGCGTAGAACTTAGCGGCGTTCCGTCTGAAGTGGAATGAAGTTTTATCGAGGTCTCGCGGGTCGGTCCTGGACGCGCGGTGGCTAAGAACTAGGCTTGGATTGCGTAGAACTAGCTTAGAGCTACAAATACAGGTCGTCGGGTATTTATACGTTCTGGATGGAGATGGGAACTACGAGGGCCAAAAAGAGAGGTACCCTAGAGGAGTAAACGGACGTCCGTGTGGGCGATGCAGAAAGGAAACAAGACAAAAAGGGGAATGGGTTGCGGAAGTGCGACGGGTTCCGGTTAAAGGAAAAAGGAACGGAACTCGGTGTTAGTACAGGGTTAGCAAAGTGACTGCGGAATCAAAAGGAGTAAAAACGGGTGGCATATACTGCGGACGTCTAAAGAGGCCGATTGTCAAGAAACCGAGCGAACTCCTGTCGGAAGAAGGCTTGTTCCTCGGGAGAGATTGTAACAGATATTTACTAAAGAGATCTGGATATGCTCAGGAGGACATAGGGACGCAAGAGACTCTTGATGATCTTCCTAACACCTGTGAAATGGGAGGTTGGGGGTCTATGAACCTAGGGAGCTCTGAGCTCCTACACTATACACCTGATTACTGTCCACCATGCAGGAGTGCACCAGGTCAATGATGATTTAGTGTGCAAAGGTGTCTGACATGTGTCCCATTGGACAGATTGCTCACAAAGTAGGGAGTCTGAAAGCTAAAAGAGTGAGCAGCACATGGTGTGTGTCTAGGGGTGTAAGTATCTCGCATGTCATGGGTTCATTGGAAGAATTGAGGCTTATGGTGATGCAAGCTATGACGAGATCTTCCACCATCGAGTCAAAATGCCATACTAACCATGTGAGTAAGCCATCTGAGTACAACATTGCCAACTGCTGAGTAGATAACTATTCATTCATGATCTCAAAGGCGAAAAATCATTGAAAGTGATAGCTAGTGCTGCAAAAATGACTCAACAGCTCAACAAAAATATTGACATAAGTGACTGACCACAAAACCAAGGTCAAAGACAAAATGGAGTAGACATATCTGCATCCAGAATCATTGAAAGTGCATGTATGCAGCTGGTTCATAAACTGTCATTAGTAGCCACCATTGCTAGCATGTGTGCAAACAGCAGCAATGATAATCATACTGAGGTCTGCTGTTACGCTTGGTCCGGGTAGGCCTGAGCGTAGCCTCAAACGGCAAGGTTGGTCAAGGACAAAGACGAGGGTTTGACCTAGGGGGTGTCCTCTAGGGTCAAGGGTTCGTACTTCAAGGGGGCTTCCTCAAGGAGGGGTCAAGGGTTCGGCCTAGAGAGGCATGATCGAGGGTTCGAGGGAGCGTCCACTCAAAGTAGGACGAGGACTTAGAGAGTCAAGGGTCAAGGGCAAGCAAGTGTATTCCAGGAGGGTACTTGAGGAGATTTAGCTTAAGGGGAATACATGAGCGAGCGAGGGTTTAAATAGAGAAAGAGAAAAGGTGTGACTAAGTGGATGAGTCAGAAGAAGTCAGAATGAATCATCCACAGCAAAGGACGCGTCAGCATATTACTAATACAATGGAAGGTCATGGAACGTATTGGAACGTTTCATCGGTTCTGTTACGCTCAGGTCATAACAGCAAGCTCTGAGAGCTTATCAGAGCGTAGATCGCCCTTATCGGACAAGATCTGGCTGCAAGATCAGCTTATCAAGTCCTTGGTCAAGCACGGGCCTTGATCTTTTTCCAGAATGCTGCACATCCTTATCTTATCTTATCACAGTGTGGCTGTGCCTCACCTTATCTTATCTTTTATCAGTGGCTGTGCCATACCACTATCTTATCTGTGGCAGTGCCACAGCTATCTCTTTGATTAGATGGAGGCAGTGCCTCTATCTCCCAACCCTAGACTGTTGTCACTCGTTCCACACTTCCCTGGAGCCTAAACAGCAGACCCCCCCCTTAGAAGTGCCGGCAGTGCCACCACACCCTTCCCTTAGAAAGGCTAGACCTTACTCTAGACCTCCAACGACTCATGGTCAATGGCCACAGCCTTGCCCTCTGTCCATGACATCACCACCCTCTTTCTTATCTATCAGGGCAGTGCCCTTCTAGACTCTTATCTATGGAAGCCTGGCAGCTTCTACCCCTATGCCTGGTAGGCTGCACCACCTTCTTCCATCTCACAGAAGCACTGGCTTGCTTCTTATGCTTCTCTTTTGTGACACCTGAAACACTGGTATGTTTCACATTATGTCTTCCATTCGGCCACCCCCTTGATGGTGATGTGCCTCATGCTATGGAAGCATGCACTGGTTTACATGCGGACTCCTCATGCCTAACTTATCCTTCTATGGTACATTCCTATGCAGGGTATCGGGTATGGACTTCCTTTCTTTATACGGTCCTGCATCTATAGATCAGAGCACCACATGTTATGCTGGGTGCGTAGTAACCTAGCAGCGCTCACTCGAAGTAGAGCGAAGTCTTATAGACAAGGTTCGTTCTGCGAACCAAGGCGAAGTCAAGGGTTCGATAGCGTCGGCTGGATCGAACGGTCTTATGCGAGGGATGCGTGGAGAAGTAGACTAGATTACTAGGCTTGGTAGGCGTAGAACTAGCTAGGGAACATGGGAGAAAGTACCCGACTTATATACTGTGGTGAGACAAGGGGTGGGAACTATCAGGGTTGAGGGTTCTACTAGATGGGGTGCGGGTGTCCGTGGCCAAAAGGAGACAAAAGGATCAAAGGAAGTGGATCATGGGAAATGGAACAGCTTATCTGGAACTCCGTGTGGAAGTGACGGAAACGGAGTCAATAGAAGTACAAGAAGCGAGGCGAAGAGAAGAGTCTAGCGCAGCCTGTTGTGGCGATTACGGTTGCGGTGTTCTGTATGGAAGGCCGTAGGATTATTAGGCGTCCTTCCTGGGTATCTTGGCTGCTTTGCGTGCAAGGCGTGGTGGGACGGGGGCGGAGGAGCTAGAGGTCTCCATGGGATCATCGTCGAGGTCAAGAAAGGAGAGGTCGGGGATGAGAGTCGGGGAGTCGGCGACAGGAGGAAAAGAAAGGATGGGGTCGTCCTCTCGAGTAACTGTAACATTACCCTCCTTGTAGACTTGCTCTACCAGAGCAAACTCAGATCTTTCCAGGGTGGGTTTGGGAATGGGAGGAATGAACGTGAAGGGGTAAGCCATTGGGTTTTTCTCATTTTGTAACGGGCAGCGAGGGAAGGAGTGGCCAGGGGCGTTGCGACAGCAGCGAGGGCAGAAATAACAGGGACACCAGGTCATGGTATGGTCGGTGCCATGACAGATGCGGCAAGTAAAAGGGCGTTGGGGGACGTGGCGGGTGAAAGCATAAGAGGACATGGTGGGTTGCTGTGGAGGCTGAAAACAACCTCAGTGTGTTCAATCCCTTTTAAGCTTTGGGAAGTCTCGAGGGTGCCGTTTTTGGTAATCACAGAGTTCCGCTGCGGCATGGCGCAGGTTGCCTGCAGGTTCCCATGTGTTTTCTGCTGCGGAGTAGCCCTTCCATGAGACGAGGTATTGTCTCCGGTTCGGAGGTCCGCGATGCACCAAGATGGCTTCTATTTCATATTCTTCATCTCCGTCGATAAGGTCAGGCGGAGGGTTGTGGAAATTGGGGCCGTGCTCGTTTGTTTCTCGGAATGGGGAGAGAAGGGAAGCATGGAAGACATCGTGAATTTTCCATCCGGTGGGTAGGCGAAGACGGAATGCTACTGGGGAAAGGACTTGGGCGATTTCAAATGGTCCTTCCTGTCATGGTGCCAGTTTTCGTGAGGCGTAGTTGATCCGTAGGTTCCGGTTGTCAAGCCAGACTTTGTCGCCTACTTTCCATTTAGGGAGTCGTGGAAAGATTCGTTCTTTCATGATTTGTTGCGACCGTTCGTGAGCCGCGATTGCTTCCGTTCGTGCGGTGGAGAGAAGTTCTAGCTGGGTTTCTAAGGCCGGGAGGAAGGTTTTGCCGAGTGGAGGGTATGCCCTGGGTTCATATCCGAGGATCAGAGAAAATGGCATTTTCTGGGTGGAGGAGTGGATGGAAGAATTATGATGGAATTCCGCCATCGGAAGAAGGGAGGCCCATTGTTCCGGATGTCCTTTGCAAAAGATCCGAAGATAAGTTTCTAGTTCTTGGTTTGCCCATTCTGTTTCTCCATCCATCTGAGGATGATAGGCGGAGGAAAGTGCTACATTGTATTGGAGGAGTCAGGCGAGTTCCCTTGCAAATGCAGAGGCAAACTGTGGACCGCGATCAGAGATGAGGCGGTCGTGGAGGCCAAATCTAGGGAAGATTTTGTCGAAAAAGAGTGCAGCGAGGCCGGCTGCGTCGAGTGTTTTGTGGCAAGGGGTGAAAATTACCCCCTTCGAAAGCCCATGGTCTACCACAACCATGATGGAATCGAAACTGTCAGAAAGAGGGAGTCCCGTGATGAGGTCGACAGAAAGCTGCTGGAAGGGGTGGGTGGCGGTGGTGGCGAGTGGGGAGAGCAGCGGCACCGTCGGGTGGGTGTTGACCTTATGCCGCTGGCAGGTGGCACAGCCATTAACGAAGCGGCGGATAAACATCCCCATACCGGGCCACCAATAGTCCCGTTGGAGGAGTTGAAGGGTGCGGAAGATACCGCCATGTCCTCCTGCGGCCGATTCGTGGACCGATTTAACCAAGTCGTGGCGTGGCTCAGGGGGAATATAGAGGCGACCCTTGTAATAGAGGTTGGTTTCGTCAAAAAACCAGTCCTCCTTGCGTGTTCGGGGAAGGGGGAGGAAGTCAGAGGCGAGGGTACCAACTAGGTCCTGAGCGGTGGAGTTGGTTTTTGTGTTTTCCTTGATGCGTTCGACGATACAGGCATTGAGAGCGTGGATAAACAGTTGGTCGGGAAGGAGGGTGACATCAGTATTGTCATCTGAAGTGTCCACCTCATCCTTGCGGGAGAGTGCATCAGCTGGGGCCATCTTTGATCCGGGGACGTGGACGAAGAGAAGGTCATAATCCTGGAGGAACATCATCCAGCGTGCTTGTCGACGAGAGAGTTTGTGAGGGGCGTGGAAGTACATAAGGTTTTTGTGGTCGGTGAAGATGGTGACCACGTGACCAGTTCCTTTGAGGTAATGAGCCCATATCTCGAGTGCCTTGATGACCGCCAAGAGTTCCCGGTCATAAATGTCGTAGTTTCGCTCAGCCGGAGCGAAGGTTGCAGCAAAGTAGGTGCAAGGGTGAAGATCTCCATTAGTATCTGCTTGGAGAAGAACACCACCGGCTGCGGTGAGTGATGCATCCGTCATAATGGAGAACGGTTGCATGATATCTGGCATCTTCAATACTGGTCTGGAGAGAAAAGCCCGTTGGAGAGTACGGAAGGCTGTCTCGCACTCGGTAGTCCATTCCCACGTCTTTCCCTTGTGGGTAAGGTTGTTTAACGGGTTGACTATCGCCGAGAAGTCTGGGATGAAGTGGCGATAGAAGTTACAGAAGCCAAGGAAGGATCGTACTGCCTTGACCGAGGAAGGGGTTTTCCAGTCTTTGATAGCGGCGGACAGCTTGACGGGGGGTCCATGGAGATTTCGTTGGCGGAGACAACCATGCCAAGGAATTCTACCTTTCGTTGCTCAAATTGGCATTTGGAGAGTTTAAGGAACAGCCCGTGTTCCTGGAATCGTTTGAGGATCTTGCGAACGAGTTCGTGATGTCGTTCAAGGTCGTCGTCAGTGTGGACCATCAGGTCATCCATGTAGATGATGAGCCATCCTTCGGCTAGGTAGTCTCCGAAGATGTGGTTCATAAAGGCTTGGAATGTCGGAGGGGAGTTGCACATGCCAAAGAACATGACTGTTGGCTCAAAGAGCCCTTCTGGAGTAATGAACGCCGCCTTCCATTGATCTTCCTTTTTGATCCGAACATTATTATATCCCCATCATAACGTCGAACTTGGTGAAGAGAGTGGATCCTTGGAGTTTATCGACAAGGTCAGAGATGAGTGGAAGGGGATAAGCATTCTTCACCATGTGGGAGTTTAGGTATCGGTAGTCCTGACAAGGGCGGAGTCCACCATCTTTCTTCAGGACAAAGAAGAAGGGAGATGCTTGGGGGGACTTAGATGGCACGATTTTGCCCAATTTAAGGTGTTCTTCTACGAAGTCCTTACACGCCTTCTTCTCCAAGGGGTTAAGGGGATAAATTTTGGTGATCTTTGGGATGAAGTCCTTATCCAAGTTGATCGCGTGGTCAAAGGGTCGGTGGGGAGGGAGTTTGCCTTCCTTGGGCTCCCCGAAGACTCCCGCAAAGTCCATATATTGTGGAGGAAGTTTTATGTCATCTTTCTTGGCTGCCATGGCCAGTTCCGTGGATATTGTGGCCTTGCGTATCCGGATTGCTCGTTCTAGAGGGGAGAGCAATTCCTTTTTATGAAATTCATTGGCGATGAGGGAATCTGGTGCCTTCCCTAGGTAGCGGACGAGATATCGTTGCTCACTGGTGTCCTCATCGTCCTGTCGGTAGGGTTTTGGGGCTAAGTCGTGGAGAGTGACTTTCCCATTGGACCAGTCGATGGATGGGTTTCTTTCCCTGAGCCATGGAAGTCCAAGGATCATTTCTTCCTTTCCGCAGTTGATTACGGTGAAGTCCCTGTCTTCTTCGACGTTTCCGATTCGCAGGGTTACCCAAACTTTATGTCGAGCCATTCCTCCTTGGTTGACTGTCCCGTCTACATTCTGGGCTACCAGGGGTCGTGGGAGTCGTTCCTTCTTTAGGTGATAGTTTTCCACCAGATCCCTGTCTATGAGATTTCCCGAGGCTCCACAATCTATTAGGGCTTTGGTGTTTATGACCTGTGTCCCTGGGGAGGTGTAGAAGGATACGGGGATTCTCAGCGATGTCGCCTTTTTGTCTGATACGAACACTGGGGCGATGGTGACTTTCGGAGTCGTTGGTTCCTTCTGTTGGTTGGTCGCTGTTGAGGGCTTCTTTGGCGGTGGGCCTTGCTGAGGGTGGTTCCTGGTGGAGCATCCCTTCTGGTGACAGATGAAACAAAGGTTTTCTCAGAAATGCCGAGCTCTTTCGATATTTGAGAGGCGAACAGCGTTGATACTTATGGTGGCCCCTTTCGTTCTTCATGGTTCTTTGGTTTTCTGGATTTCTTTCCGAAGAGAGATTTTGATAGTATCTATCTCCATGGCGTCTGGATCTCGTTTTTGGTATGCCGGTGTTTTAGGGAGGAAGGGTTGTACAGTTCTTCCGGCTCGGTATGCGTCCAATCGGGACTGCTGTGCATGGAATTGGCTAGCCTTGTTAATCCATCCATGAAGGGTGGTCGGGGGGTGTTCCGTGGCAATGATCATTGTGACCAGTTCAGGGTCCATTCCATCGTTGAGCAAGTCGATTAATGTGACTTGATCCGTGATGCCAGTTCTGGCGGCGTACAGCTGGAACTTGGAGACATAGTCGGAGAAGCCGTTCTCCTTGTCCCGTAAGTTCTGTTGGAGTTTCTTTAGTCTCATCCTGGCGTCTGCCATGACGTCGTGCAGGGAGAAGGTTGTGAGGAAGTTGCTGATGACGGTGGAGAGGGAAGGTCGTTTCCTTTCATCGTCATCCAGAGCCTTTTCTACCAGGGGTTCTGCGAAGAGTCTTCCTCGAGCGTCCTTAAGTTTGTTGAGGAAAATTAGCACCTGTTGCTGTGGGGAGAAAATCTTGTCGTTGATTTCATAGTATGCTCTCATGGTGTTACTCCACCATCGAGCCTCGTCGGGTTGGCTGGAGAAGTCGTTAGGGATTCCGGCGGTAGTTTCTTTCTTCGAAGTCCACTTCGTAGGACATCCTCGTTCCTCTGCTGGAAGTGAAGGGGATGGGGGGTTTTCAGAGCTAAGTGGGGTGTACGTTCTGAAGTACTCTTGGACTGGATCTTCCGGGGTCGGTTGGTCTCTGATCGGCTCTTCTGGGGCGGATATGTCCATCGGGACTATGGTTCCTGCGCCTGCGGCGCTAGCAACTGGTGCGACAGCTGCTACTGATGCAACAGATATCCCGTACCGGGAGTAGTCGTGGGGTTCCAGGTTAAGGGTTTCTGCCGAAGCGTATAGGACAGAGGGTTCTGTGGAGCTAGCAGTGCTCCGTACATCTTCCATGTCTGGGTCAGGGACGTTTATGCATGGGCGTCGACGATACGAGGGAACGTTTTTGGGGGAAGGGTTGCGGGGAGGTCAGGTAAGAGGAGATCGTCGTCCGAGGGAAGAGGGAGAGTGAAGTCTTTCTTCCTGTCGTCTGGGTGAGTTTCTGCTGCTGGACATGGTTGGCTTAGAGGCGTCGAGTGTGCGTAAGCGCTTATCAGGGTTTAGGGTTCAGAGGCGTCGCGTGGCGTGAACTTATTCCGGGGTCTAGAGGCGTTCTAGTGTGCTTAGACCGTTCTTCCTAAAGTTCCAGAGGCGTTGTAGTGGCTTGGAGAGTTCGAGGGTAGTCTCCTACTCTTGTGACGAAGAGGGAGAGAAGAGAGCTAGTTCTTTTGTTACGCTGGGTGCGTAGTAACCTAGCAGCGCTCACTCGAAGTAGAGCGAAGTCTTATAGACGAAGCCGAGGTACGTTCTGCGAACCGAGGCAAAGAGGGGTTCTCCCTAATAACCTTGTAGTAAAGGCTAGGGTCAAGGGTTCGACAGCGTCGGCTGGATCGAATGTTCTCATGTGAGGGGAGCGTGGTAAGGTGGACTAGATTACTAGGCTTGGTAGGCGTAGAACTAGCTAGGGAACATGGGAGAAAGTACCCGACTTATATACTGGAGAAGCAAGGGGTGGGAACCTTCAGGGCAGAGGGTTCTACTAGATGGGGTGTGGGTGTCCGTGGCCAAAAGGAGACAAAAAGGATCAAAGGAAGCGGATCATGGGAAATGGAACGGCAAATCCGGAACTCCGCATGGAAGCGACGGAAATGGAGTCAGTAGAAGTACAAGAAGAGAAGAGTCCAGCGTAGCCTTGCTGCGGCGTTCCGCATGGAAGGGCAGAGGGTTTCTAGACGTCCTTCCTGGGTGTCTTGGGTAACCTACGTGTCAGGCGAGGCGGAGCGACAGTGGAGGAGCTGGAGGTTTCCATGGGTTCATTGTCAAGGAACGAGGTGTTGGGGATGAGGGTTGGGGGGTCGGGGACGGGAGGGAAAGAAAGGATGGGGCCATCTTTGCGTGAGATTGTAACAGTCTCACATCGTCTAGAACCATAGAGACAAGTGGTTGCTAAGAACTAGGCTTGGATTGCATAGAACTAGCTTAGAGTTATTGGTACATGGGCATCGGGTATTTATATGTATGCAATGAAGATGGGAACTACAAGGGGCCAAAAGGAGAGATACCCTAGAGGAGTAATGGACGTCCATGATGGAAAGAGTCAAGTACTGCGGTTCAAGTCATGGGACAAAATAGAAATGAAAAGTGAAATGGTGATGGGTTCTGTGTAGAAGGTTGGTAACTAGGGCAACAGAACATGGTGTTAATACAAGAATGAGTCAACCAGAAGGAATAAATGGACGGCATATACCGAGACTTCTATAGGGGCCAAGCTTCAAGGAACCGTGCATACTCTTGATGAAAGAAGGCCATCTCCTCTGTGGAATTGTAACATTACCCTCCTCATAGAGTTGAGCCACCGACTCAACCATCTCTTGCCTCAGAGTGGGAGTGGGAATGGGGGCGGTCAGGACAGGTAGTGGAGGAATGTCCAGGAGTGAGAATGCCACAGGTGGGGCACACATATTCTGGGCAAGAGGAATGTTGTTACGCTGGGTGCGTAGTAACCTAGCAGCGCTCACTCGAAGTAGAGCGAAGTCTTATAGACAAGGTTCGTTCTGCAAACTGAGGCGAAGTCAAGGGTTTGATAGCGTCAGCTGGATCGAACGGTCTCATGCGAGGGATGCATGGAGAAGTGGACTAGATTACTAGGCTTGGTAGGCATAATAACTAGACTGGTACAAGTACGAAGTACGAGTACTGGGTATTGTCAGATTAGAACACAAACGGGACTGGTGTCTACTCTGACCCAGTCAAGGATATCCCTTGTGCTAGTGGCAACCTTGCCGACTAGCGGAAGACCTTGGCGGCAGGCCATGCTCACCAGAGGGAACCGGTCCAGAGGCTTCACAGTGCGCATGGACGATACAACAGCGGAAGGATGTGCTGAGGGAGCTAGCCGTCCCTAGCCCAGTTGGGGAGCTCGTAGTCAGCTGAGTGCCCTCCCAGGTCTAGGAGGCGTAGAACTAGCTAGGGAACATGGAAGAGAATACCCGACTTATATACTGGTTAGGCAAGGGGTGGGAACCTTCAGGGTAGAGGGTTCTACTAGATGGGGTGCGGGTGTCCGTGGCCAAAAGGAGACAAAAGGATCAAAGGAAGCGGATCATGGAAATGGAACGGCATATCTGGAACTCCGTGTGGAAGCAATGGAAACGGAGTCAGTAGAAGTACAAGAAGCGAAGCAAAAAGAAGAGTCCGGTGCAACCTGTTGCGGCGACTGCAGTTGCAGTGTTCCGTATGGAAGGCCGTAGAGTTGCTAGACGTCCTTCCTGGGTATCTTGGTTGCCTTGCGTGCCAGGCGTGGCGGGACGGGGGCGGGGGAGCTAGAGGTCTCCATGGGATCATCGTCGAGGTTAAGAAAGGAGAGGTTGGGGACGAGAGTCGGGGAGTCGGCGACAGGAGGAAAAGAAAGGATGGGGGCGTCCTCTCGAGTAACTGTAACAAATGTAGATGTCCTGGGGCTGTGCAGTGGCAGACGGTGCAATGGAAGCAGGGGCAGTTGGGGCATACATGGTCATGCAAATGACAGATGTAGCATTGTCAGCGACAGGCACTCCAGGAAGAGGGCGGTGGAGTTGTGCTGGGTCAACTGCAGAGTGAATCGGCAGAAGAGGAGAAGGGAGAATGTTGCGATGAAGGACAAGCTCATGGGAAGGAAGTGAGGATGAAGGATCCTTGGACATGTTCTTCAGAAGGTCTTTCCAGTGTGGAAAGGAAGTGAAGGAGAGAGCAGGTGGATGTGGGCATGGCGGGATTGGGATAGGCACTGGGAATGGGGGGTTCTTCTTCCTCTTCATTGGTTGGTGATTCAATTCGGGGGTGAGAAGTCATATCAGCTTCTGTAGACGAGGCCAATGGGGCCATTTTGGTTGGGGAGGATGGGGTTCCAGGGGGTGACCGAATGGGAATGGGGTGCAAGGGCAGGGTGGTTGTTTTTCCATTGATGGTGGCATAGTAGAGGGCCCTGATTCCATGGGGGATTTCTTCGACGAGCAGGGCAAGAATGGGGGCCAATATGCTGTAGGGAAGAAGAGAGAGGAGGTTGCAGAAGCCTGCTGCTTCGAGGGAGTCAAGGATGAATCCTCGCAGTTTGTGTAGGGAGTTTTCCAGATTAGGTTGCCCTGGAGTGCCCTACTGAAGTCTGAGGTGGATGGTTGCATAGGTGTGGTAGACTCGTATGAGTAGGGCAAAAATCGGATGTTCAAGGAAGGTGTGGAGTTGCTCAATGGCAAAGAGGACAGTTGGCGATTTGAGGACAGTGGCATAGAGTAATTGTATGGTGATGAGAGGTAAGGCAACAAGAGGGAGACGAGTTGGAATTGACATGGTTATAAAATCATGGGGACTAAGAAGGGGGGGGGAGGCGGTTTTTTTTGGGGAGGGTTTTATAGGGGTATATCCCATCCATCTTAGTTTCCCCAGCCACCTCATTCTGTTCCATTGGGGTTAGCAATGTCCCAGCCAGAGTTATTACTATTGTACAGATCATAGTATCACCAGTCATGGTTGGACATGTCCATCGGGGCAATGAACTCAAACTGGAATCGAGTTCCGCCATAGCAGAACAGGAACAGATGGGGGTGGTCCATGAGCCAGAACTTCCATAAGATGAGGAGGAAGAGGATCATCATGAGGAAAGAGATTTCGAGATTGGAAAGGTTGATGGAAATGGAGGCCATTGCTAGCTGCAGAAGGAGGGGAAGTCACACGGATGTCTCCTTTTATAGTCTTGGAGTTCTGCTGTGGCATGCCATAGATTCCCTTCCAGTTCCCATGTATTTTCAGAGGCATAACCCTTCCAAGAGATAAGGTATTGCCTCTGATTTTGAGGTCCACAGTGAGTGAGTATCACTTGAATTTCATATTCTTCTTCACCTAAGATAAGGTCGGGTGGTGGATTAAGGAAGTTCAGACCATGTTCAGCCATCTCCTTGAAGGAAGATAGAAGGGAAGCATGAAAAACATTGTGGATCTTCTATCCAGGCAGGAGTTTCAGCCTGAACGCCACAGGAGATAGTACCTGGGTGATTTCAAATGGTCCTTCTCTTCAAGGGGCTAATTTCCATGAGGCATAGTTGATGTGGAGATTTCTGTTGTCTAGCCACACCTTATCACCAACCTTCCATTGCAGAAGTCATGGAAAAATCCACTCTCACATGATTTGTTGAGTGTTACAGTCACACGAGAGGACGGCCCCATCATTTCTTTCCCTCCCGTCCCCAACTCTCCCACTCTCGTTCCCGATGACAACCCCATGGAGACCTCTAGTTCTGCCATCACTACTCCACCATGCCTGGCACGTAGGTTACCCAAGATACCCTGAGGGAATGCCTAGAAACCCTTTACCCTCCAATGTGCAGTAACTGCAGTCCACCGACCCAGACTTCCCTTTCTTCTTGTACTTCTACCAATCTCCATTTCCATCGTTTCCACATGGAGTTCCAGACACACCATTCCATTTCCCATGATCCACTTCCTTTGATCCTTTTGTCCTTTTGTCCTTGGACACCCATGCTCCATTTAGTAGAACCCTCAACCCTGAAGGTTCCCACCCCTTGCCTCACCTGTATATAAGTCGGGTACTTTCTCCCATGTTCCCTAGCTAGTTCTATGCCCACCAAGCCTAGTAATCTAGTCCACCTTCCATGCACCCTACTTGCATGAGACCGTTCAATCTAGCTGATGCTATTGAACCCTTGACCCCAGCCTTTACCAAAGGTTATTAGGGAGCTCACCTTGTTATCCAAGTCAGCAGAATGTACTTGGCTTCATCTATAAGACTTCACTCTACTTTGAGTGAGCACTGCTAGGTTACTATGCACCTCTGATTGAGCAGAATTAAGTTCCGAGAGATGGGTTTCTAGGGCAGGGAGAAAGGTTTTTCTAAGGGACTGTTACGATCACTGCCCCATGTCCAGCATAACGGACTTAACGTCTTTTTCTTTTCTTTCTTATCTTATCTTTCCTCTTATCTAATCTCTTTATCTTGTCATCAGGATCAATGGCCTCAGCCTTGCCCTCTGATCTCTGCACCACCATCAACCAATACTCTTTGGGAGGAGAAGAGAGTTGGAATCTAGGCTGGGGCCTTAGAGAGGAGGATACCCAAGTGAACTAGACTGGGGATGCCAGTCGTCATCCAGTGGGTTTATGTATTCATGGAGTACATAGGTTTACATAATATGTTTCGTCTATAAGAGTCCATACCCTGTGCCCTGGGCGCAGGGGTGTGGCCGAAACGTGTATCAAGGGTGAAACATGTGTTATAGGAATGGAAGAAAAGAAGCATACCACAGCCGTGCAGTGGTGGGAGAATGGAAGGGAAGCATGCACAGCACTGGGCTGTGTCAAGGGATGCGTCAAGCATGGGTGAATGATGAAGGTGAAATGAGTGATGGTGGTACAGAGATCAGAGGGCAAGGCTGAGGCCGTTGATCCTGATGATAAAATAAAGAGATTAGATAAGGGAAAAAAATAAGATAAGAAAGAAAAGAAAAGACGTTAAGTCCATTGTAGATGCTGGACATGGGGCAGCGATTGTAACACTACCCTTTTCCTAAAGATCGACTTCCAGGCGATCAAAGGGAGTGTGAGCATGAGAGAACTCCGTCAAGGAGTCCGGCTGTTTGGAAAAGAGGAGAAGGAATTCAGGGCCGATAGAGAGAGCACGGGGGGCCGTGGGGTGAGAAAGGTGAAAGGCGGTCACCACATCCTTGGCATGGGAGAGGTGCTCCTGGGGCTTCCAGGTACGGTCGGTGTCGTCATACCCTTTCCAATGTACCAAATACTCCAAACGTTTGTTTTTATAGCGGGAGTCAACGACATAGTCAACTTCCCATTCATTATCGCGGTCCTTGGTCATGGCAACCGGCCCAGGCCGGGTAACTGGTTGACCATCCAGATGTTCCTGATAAGGCTTAATGTGGGAAACGTTGACCACAAGGTGAATGCACATCGAGTGCGGGAGGTGCAATTCAACCGCGTTGGGTCCAACCAACCGGGTGATTTTGTACAGGCCAAGCCATCGCTTGGACAGCTTGCAAGAAGCTCGAGTGAGCCGAAGATTTTCCGTGGACAACCAAACCTGTTGGCCGACCGAATAAGGTGGGGGATCGGACTGATGCTGATCTGCATTGTGTTTCATGCAGTCCTGAGCCGCTTTTAGGTTGGCTTTAACCTGATCCAGGGTAGCTGTGATATCCGAGGAGAATTGTTGCGCTGCTGGAGCGGCAAGGTCCTCGATATCGAGAGGTGTTTTTGTGGGTTCAATTCCCATACGAGGGAGGTATGTCCTCGTGACTTCGAACGGGGTCTTCTTTGTCGAAGCGCTTTGTTTATTGTTTATAGAAAACTGGGCGATGGCAAGCCAAGTGGCCCATTGATCTTGTTTTTCGAAGCAGAAGATCCTCAGGAACTTTCCTACTTCTTGATTTACTACCTCTATCTGGCCATCCATCTGGGGGTGGAAGGAGGTGCTTAGCTTAGTGTTTATGCCGAGGACCTTATTGATTTCCTGCATTACTTGTGCAGCGAATTGGGGTCCGCGGTCGGTGGTTATAGAACGTGGAATTCTATGTTGCTTCCACACATAGTTCATGAATAGATAGGTGGTATCAAGAGCCGAGCACTGCTTGGTGCAAGGGATGAGTTCTACCTCTTTGGAGAACCGATCTACGACTGTCAAGATCGCATCTGACCCGCAGGAGAGGGGCAGATCTGTGATGAAATCTGCAGAGATGTCCTGCCAGGGACCATTGGGGATAGGCAAGGGTTGCAGCAGGCCAGCTGGCGCCTGTGTCTGACCCTTGAACCGTTGACATGCATCGCATTGAGCGACGTAGTCCTTGATTTGGGTGGCCATTCCAGGCCAGAAGTAGTTGCAAGAGACTAGCTCAAGCGTCTTTTCATAGCTGGGGTGTCTGGCAGCAGGGGCATCGTGGTGCTTCTGGATGACTTCCACCCAGAGTAACACTTCTTCTGGTACGTACAAGTACCGTCTTTCCTTATATAGCATGCCGTCTCGTTCTTCTGAAACAATGTGTTTCTTCGCCAAGTCCTGAATTTTCCATTCCGGGAGTCGGCAGGTTGCTGAAAATATTTTTGTTTTTATATGATCCCCATCATCCGTGATATGGACTGTGCCGATGCTGTCCAGGGGGATAACGATAATTCCTTTGTTGTCGTCATCAATGCCTTACACGTGGTCAACACGGCGGGAGAGCGCGTCTGCGTGGGTCATTGTGGAGCCGGGCTTGTGGCACCACAGGGCATTGAAGCGGGATAAATATTGAGCCCATCAGGCTTGCTGACGGTTGAGATCTTGTCTTGTCATGAACCATTGCAGGTTCACGTGGTCATTCCATATCTCAAACTGGTGCCTAGCACCTTCGAGATAGTGTCTCCATTGTTCCAGGGAGCGGATGACGCTTAGCAGCTCCTTGTCGGCGACCAGGTAATTGCGTTCTTCGGGCGACATAGAGTAGCTGGAATAAGTGATGGGGTGCCATAGCCTGTCTTTTTCGATAGATAACACTGCCCCTGTTGTGTAATCCGAAGCATCGCTTTCGAGCCGGAATTTGCAATCCGTGTCAGGGTAGGCCAAGATAGGCGCAGTGGTGAAATGGGTTTTGAGCGTTTCAAATGCTTCTTGCTGTGCCTCTTTCCACTCGAAGGGGTTTTCCTTTTTCGTAAGGTCATTGAGGGGGCGTGCGACTTGCACGTAACCCTTGATGAACCTTCGGTAGAAGTTGGCAAGGCCTAGGAAGCTCCTTACTTCCCGAACTGTTTTGGGGGTTGGCCATTCCGTGATGGCCATAACCTTTTTGTTATCCATTTTTATACCATCCTTTCCTACGATCATTCCGAGGAAGTCCACTTCTGTGGCGTGGAAGGTGCATTTTTCTGGTTTTACGAATAAATCATTTTCTTCAAGGCGGTGCAGCACCTCAGTTACAATTTTGTTATGTTCTTTTATATCGTCTGTTTTTGTGAAGATCATCAGGTCGTCGATGTAGACCACCACAACGTCGTCCATGTCGCCAAAGAGTTCATTCATCATGGCCTGGAACGTGGCGGGGGAGTTGCATAGCCCAAAGTACATAACGAGGGGTTCAAACGATCCGCGGAAGCAAACGAAGGCGGCTTTCCACTCATCGCCTTCCTTGATGTGAACATTGTTGTATCCCCATCTGAGATCCATTTTTGTAAATAGCTTAGCTCCTTTGAGCTTATTGACAAGCTGTCCGATCAACAGCAGCGGGTAATTGTTTTTGACTGTGTGTTCGTTGAGGTAATGGTAATCTTGTACCATTCATTTCCTGCCATCCTTCTTTGGCACGAAGAACACGGGGCTAGTTTGCAGAGATTTCTGTTACGCTGGTTGCGTAATAACCTAGCAGTGCTCACTCAATAGTAGAGCGAAGTCTTATAGACGAAGCCTAGTATGTTCTGCAGACTGGGTGAAGAGGTATTCTCCCTAATAACCTTGGATGAAGGCTAGGGTCAAGGGTTCGATAGCGTCCTGCTAGATCGAACGGTCTCACGCGCAAGAGAGGCATGGAAGAGGATACTAGATTAC
>JBBPLT010000299.1:0-33911 GCA_038089955.1 Strobilomyces dryophilus | reverse complement strand
GCTTTACAGCTTCCGCACTGGATATGGCAAGTTGGACGAGGAACGTGCGTGGCTCGCCATCCAATCCGATGTTGCTAGATATGTCCGTGTGATGATGTGACGAATGCGGGGTGATATCGCCGCAGCCAAAACGATCGCCGTCCACTGTCAGAGCTTGTTGGACCCAAATTACTCGTCCCTATCGCTGACGGCGGGAGACAGTTAACGTGGCAAACACTTGGAAAATGAAACGTTTGTCATTGGTAGAACGTCGCCGACTGGCAGCAAAGCACACCTCGACGCTTCGAGTCCCTCTTCAGCCATGCGCCATTGTACCAGTTTCAACATTCCGCCTGCATGATCCGTCGGTTGAGTGGAAGGGAACAAAAAGCCCATGCAGGATGAAGTACCTTGAGTGTCTCATTCGTGTTTTGCTGCAAGGATTGGTGATACACCCAATGTTTTCGTCTTCCGAAGGTGCAACAACGTGGGTTCGTGCACGCAGTTCCCCACATCTTCAGCCGTGCGATCGAATGTATCACAACGAAACTACCGTACCATCACGCCGCCTCACGGCAACGTCGTTCGCCTACGTGTTTCTGCGAGAATATTAGCATCGGTACCAGCAGACTGAGGTCACCCACTTGGCCGCGAGGTTTGGTTGACTCGTTGAGCACGGTCGTGCTCTCCGACTCAGTGGGCCACGTTATACCAAATTCCTAGTCGGCCCATTCCCTTCTCGTCTTTACGGCCGGAGTGAGCGTGGCACCAGCGACGACGTTGGATGCAGCGGTGAGCAGTCCTGTAAATTTGGATGTGTAGACAACGCGTCTGGAACAAGGGCAGCATTCTGGCGTGTCCCTTACGTTTCCGTGTTTCGGTGTGCAAACAGTGCGTTGACTTCGCTCCTCGTTCTGATTGTTTCTTTCCAACAGAAACTACGATATCCGAGGCACGTTGTCCTCAGACTCCACGCCAGGTCCATCTGTCAAACCCGCTCGGTTCGTTCTCGTGCAAGGTACCAACGGACGAGCGAGCACACTCCACATCGACGTCGGCGCTGCCTTCGGTCCCCAAGGTGAGTCCCGCTCTCCCCGCTGTGTCGATTGGCTCTCGGACTGCCCCCTGATTCTCCCAACATTCAGGGTGAGTCGACTACTCACGCGTCGTGTGAGGTGTTCGGTCAAGCACGTCGTACAAGTGAGTTAGAGCAAGAACATCCGAAACGCTCCTCTCCACCGTCTCAGCGGAACTCGAGACACAAAATGTATAGTTCGAGCTGCCGCTTGATCTACTGAACGGTAGGTCTTGCAATGCGGTCTTACGTCGTCAGAGACCACTGCACAAGTGCATCGTTCCTTGGTGGCAATAGAGAGGACGCCGAAGAAGTCATGTAACCAAGTCCAGGCCGATTTTGGGCCACCTCGCCGACCTCGCTGGCGGTCTTATCTCCGTAGAGCTCGGCATTCTGGTATTCTCAACAATTGCGACGCCTTCGAGGTCGCCACCTGCGACAGCTTGTCAAGATTCGCGTCCACAACGCTATAAATACCTGTAGTGTTGAGCCGACTGGCGCCAACTATCGAGCAATCGTATGTGTAATGATGATTGTGCGACTGCACATCTTATCGTAGCGAATACCTGCAGAAACACAATGCAATCGTGATGTACTTAACTACCTACGGTCCGTGCCCCACCTCGGGTATACCTCTCTTGTAGATCGTCGTCGTCTTCCCTATGCCGTGTCCATTCGTCTCAAGATTCCAACACGTTGTATTGAACTGCGTGAACCGGAGGATCGGGCTACAATGTACATGCTCATGATCTCGACATCAGCCATCATGATGGGAGAAGACTTGCCAAAGGCAGACCCACAAAGAACAACGCGCGGGCGGTAGTCTTGGTTCTTTGAGTATGGTGGGCTGAAACAAGCGAAAGAGGTGGCGTCGTGGATCGCGAATTCAGCAGTGCGAAAAGAGAAGAACACGAGTCGTGCTGCGTCCAGCAATATCGCCCGAGCATGGTACCAGGAGACGAAGGCGTAGATCACCTACGGTGCGTGGCTTGCTTCATGGAGCTGTCGAGATTCCAAGCGTAAAGTACGCTCCAGAGAGGGGACCGGTGTGTGGACGCTAGTTGCTTACATATCACCTGGTTCTCGTCTCCAGAGATCACCGCTGCGACGTCCGACTCCTGGCGGAGAATGAAATCGCCCGTCTAAACCCGAGATGGCCCCGGTCGAGCAAAAGGAATGCGAAGGCACGTACATATGGCAAATTCTCCCCGTCGCTGACGAACGCGCAGCCACCCTCGCGCACGGACCCTGACATGATGCGAGCGCAAAAGACGACGACGACAGATCTAGGTATCTGAGGCCATGTAGTGCGTCGGCGATGCCGTTTCGCTTGTTGACGTCGCACTAGCGGCCGGACTCGTCGAGCGCAGAGTGCGAGCGAGGGCAATCTGATCAACGTTTTGACACGACCGAGGGTTTGTTCCTCTTTCTCAGCGACATGTTTCTGCTCGCCACATCCACTTTCCTTGGCAGGTCTGCGCGGTCGCGACACGACGCAAAAAAGGATAGCATTGCTCCCCCAACGTTGCGGACGTTCCGGTCGCCGTCGGTGCGTATCCCAGTTGGTTTCTTGCGACCGACGACAAACCACCCCCCTGCCTCTAGTGAAGGCCATCCTCTCGCGAACAGAACGCTCGACGTATCCACGGGTTTTCCGAGCTTTCCAACGTGCCCTAGCGGTACTGGCGTCGAGACCCTTTTGTTTGGTGAGAGGATAGATTCCCATCTTTGAATTCACTAGTAAGCGTCGACTTCGTCTGCTCATCACGACGCATCACTGATTATGCCTAGCCGATTGCATATCAGTCTCCATTCTCGTGGTACTTTCCTTGCACATGCTATGGAAGGTCACGTCAGAGGAGAATGATCTTATCCATTTTCGCTCCTAGCGTCGCCATAGCGTTTGGAGCACATTTCCACGCAGTCGGCCAGATTCTAGACAATCAGAGCGTGATGATCGCGGGGATGGACGTCGAGGTGAGCCGCCCAGGACCACCGTGGATTTCGCTTACCTTCAACTTGCCTTTCAGGTTTCTCTATCCATCGTCGTATGTAACTTGCTCGTCGTCGTGACATATGGATACAGGTTCCTGCTCCACGGAGGCGCGTCAGACGATCTCTTCAGACGATTTCGCGACACTGACTGTCTCCACGACGATCTTGTCTGACGACCGTAGACTTCGAGGTGCACGCGTCGTCTCTCGGGAGCGCTGCTCGTAGCCGAGAGTCGAGCGCCAAGTCGAAAAGTACCAGGATGCTGCATCAGGCTGGGAAGGCGACGTCCGCATAGAAAAGCTGACTCGTCTCGTCGTTGGCAGATTGTGGTATTTACCCTAATTCCACGCACAGGCGTCTAGCATCGTAGAGGCCGATTACGCCTCGAGTCGCGAGAGTGCCTGTTAACTACATCGACTCTTTACTGCCGTCTAACTGGTTGTTCCACGATTTCGCTCCTTTCAGGCTGACATCTCATCGTCGGCGTTGGGGCCCTGGCAGATGCCCGAACTTACACTGATAAAAGTCACGTTCGCGGATCCTTGGAGCCAGATCGATGAATGTCCAGAAAATCTAGTGTTCGTGACGCTCCGCTGAAGGCGGTCCTCGCTGCCACGATTCGAATGTAGTTCTAACCAGAGCGAGGCGGCGACTTGGAAAAGGACTTGTTCCAAGTGAGCCTCCACCGGACGACGCGCCATGTACGCTGTCGACAATTTACGACATGCATGTTCCAGAGGGCGAAATATGAGCGTTTATACAAGTATGTTTGTGGCGTACAAAGTCCGGATAAACATGACCTGAGAGGTGAACGTCCTCGTTGTCCTCGTTGATGGCCCTCTCCGCTCGCATACCTACGGCACCAGGCGACCTTTTCCCTCTCCACCGCTCGCGAACCCGTCGGTCAGAATGTTAACAACCCCCTTCCTTGACCATCAACTTGGCATGGGTGCCAGTCTCGACGACGTCCCCCTCCTCGATGCAACTGGATCGTCGTCCACGTCAGCGCCCCATCATGATCTCAGCGGTAGGGAAAAGACGCACATGATCGAGTCGGCGTGCATTGTCAAGCGTCCGAAAACCGATGTGTCACGAAGATCATCGTTTGACCTGTTTTGTCCTTCCGTAAGTTGGCGAGCCGTCCGTGTCCGGCCTCGGGATCGAGCGCCGAACTTGACGGGGAGACGTGAACGGACGAATGAGCGTGTGCACCCTGGCGATATCGGTCAGACGCCTCGTAGCACCAGCACGTGTTTAATCAGACGTACGCGACGAGCTCCTGCCACCTTTCCCCCCTGTGAAACCGTTGCGAGTGGAATCGACCGAAAGCAGTAGATCGGCGGTGACGAGCGCGCAGAGAAGCTCGCCTAAAACGCCGACTGGGTGATTCTACACCGCCCGAGGTATCAGAAAAGGTTCCGGTCAGTAGGTCCTTTCCGATGCGGTTAACGGATGCGATCGTCGTCGCCGCCAAAGACAGGTTGTATGGGCACAGTAAGACAGGAGAGAGCTAGGACGAGGAGACGACGTGCTCGCCAGGATGTGGGCGTGACCCCGATTTTTGTCTATCGAGGATGAGGGGCGTCTACGAGCAGAGAAGAGGGCATACAGCCAGCAGAAAGGAGGGGAGGTAGAGCGTACTTACCAAGCTAGAATTCCGCAAAGGCTTGTTCGTCGGTGTGGGTAAGTCGCTGAAAAAAGAAACGATGAACAAGGACGACGGAAGCGAGGTGTAGATCACCGACCATAGTAGATTAGTAATGGCTGAGAAGTCAGCGGGACGAAAGGACGAGGAAAATGGAACCTTTGCAAACACATGTTTCGCGGCTGCCTGCCAGTCTGCGCTGCGCCTCGAGTGGCCGGTCCATGACGTTGCTACCCATGAAAAACATGGCTATGAGGCACGGGTCGAGCGAGGACAAATGGGCTGGCTTTCTGATTGTTGTAGATGGTCGCAAATATGGTCGTGGGCGCAGTTTGGACGATTGCCAAGTCAGACTTTCAGCGAAGGCACGTCAGAACATATGGGAGGATCCATGCAGCGTCCAGTGAAGTAGTACACGGTGGTCGTTAGCGAAACCCAACGAAAGACGTAATAAGAACAAACACGCATGTTTCCGACACTTCGTTTTCGTTCAATAACTTATGAAAATCGCCTACAACGTACACGTTCAAATACTATCGCGCCCACCTTTCCGTCCACGAATTCTTCCACTCTCGATCTCATAGTGCCGCTGACAACACCAGGTCGCCCAGTATACCAAACGGAGGTGTTCCGTCGTCTAGAGTTACATAGTTGGACTCGACATGGGGCTCTGTAATGTTCACGGCGACGTCCACTGGAACCACATATTGAGAGGCTACCTGGGAGAGTTCATGACAGACACAGACCAGAGTGCAGATGTAATGTGTGGAATTCCCGGTTACCGGTGTGAGTGCCAGGCTAGACGCCCTTGGGAGGTGTGTCGAGTATATAGGAATAGGTGCTCTACTTGGCGAAGGCATTGTTGTCCTTGATGACGATGAAAGTGGGTCGCCTGACGGTGGGGAACTTGCTAGCGGACTGGCTAACGGGGGGTACAAATAGTGTCGGGAATTTCGCCCTTCTCCGTGTCAATGGAGGAGTCTAGGGCGGAGATGGCAGAAACGAGGAGAGCAGCGAGGAGGGGACCAAGGGAGGACAACAGACGCATTTCCGGGAGTGATGGGGAGGTCATGTTAGCCGGTCATCAGTAAGCCCGTAGTGTCAACGCGTCTAGATGCATAATCTGTAAATAATCCATTTGACTTCGCACCGAAAGGACGAACCGTCGCGGTAATCGATGGCAAAATGGAGCAACGTGAGTGACTTGCCATCCAATGCGAGGTCGCTAGATAAGCCAGCTCTCTCTGCATCAGACAAGATCGTTCGCCGACGTTGCAGCTTGAGGAATTTCGTGGGTGTCGTTGACGGCGATAGGCAGCTGGAATGGCGAACACCTGGAAAACGAAATGGGAAACGTGAGCAAACTCACATGCAGTAATACAAATTTCGACATCTCCTCTACCAAATCCATGCGCAGAATTCATGATCGTCGTGAACATTCACCCATCCAGTCTACATGGTTCGTCGTCAAGTCAACAGGGGTAGCGAGGAGACGCAAGACCACATACTTTGAGTCTATGGCAAGAATTGGTACATGCACAGTGTAGCGTGTCCGAGGGTCATTGCACCCTTTCCAAGTCAACACGTGGATCAGACTGCTCTTGCCCACAATGATGAACCCAATAACGCACTGTATGCTTGACTTGTAAGACTTTAAGAGCTGTAGCTGTGCCAGTGCTGTCCTGCTCGACAAATTCGACCGCACCTATGTCGCGCCAGGGTCTGTGCGCCCAGGTGGCTGCATCGGCCACACGACGGGATGAATGTGCCGAACGTGCCATGCCCTTTTTTTTCGTGTCTCGGATTGAGATCAGGAAGCTTAGGCATGCCGAGGGGGTTAGGACGCATCTGTTTGGACGAGTTTGTGCGGCTTCATTCTCCGCCAAGAATCACCGCTACTCACGGAGACAGCGTCAGACGTGACCGGTACCTTCTCCCCGCATGGCCAATTTGTACGGAAGCCGGATTGGGCGAGATGGGCGGGATGGATAGTCACGAGTCACGACGACTACAAAATCCAGAGCGAAGTTGCGAGTCTAGTCGATGGGTACCATGCGGCGGGACCGTGACGGACAGCGTAGAGAGCTGCAGGGTATGCTATTGACTTGCCAAAACGCGTGAAGCACAGCCCGTTCCACGCGCCGCACAGATCGAGGACCATGGTGTGTATCTTTTCAATAGTCATCAATCATGTCAGTATCAACTAAACCGTCCAAAAAAGTGTACTGAGTAGATAGCGAAAAAAAAACCATGACGAACGACGTACTCCGAACGCTGAGAGTACCTTCGTTATGCTGGATGGATGTCGGACTCGTCACATCTATTCGACGATCAAAACTACTCAGCAGACGTTTACCCTGCATCGCGGGCGACGAGAGATGGTCGGCAGGACCAGAGTGGTGTGAATTTCTAGAAAGCGGTGCGGAAGGTGGCACCATTGTCGAGGCCTGTGGCACCGCAGGGGACGAGCCCAGTGGTGATTGCTCCGCATGAATCAACTGCACTGGAGAGGATGGCTGCCGCAGTGTCAATGCAGAGAACAATGGAATGATCACCGATCTCATTGTAATTGAACGGAGTGCTTGGTCGGTTCCCATCCCGGAGATAACATATATACCCGGTACGATCGTCACTGACACCAGATGCCGGCAAAGACGCACGAGTCGTTCAATCGCCATCCAAACACCTCGTGAATCCGCTGCAGGCGTCACAGCCCTGTCAGCATACCGGCGGCATTCGGTCGAGGCCAATGATTCGCTGGTCGAGGCCATGCGGTCCCCACGGCGGTGATAACATACCGCGGAATCGCCGATTCGCATGGCCTCGACCGAATGCCGCCGGTATGCCGAACAGGTTATGTAAAGTAGTAGGACCCAGTGAGAGCAGAGAACGCGGGGTGTTGCGGTATCTGCTCCAATTCATTCTGAAGCGAGCCAATCAAAAGCTTATGAATCGCTGTCCAAAATATGATTACCTTGTTGGAGCTGCTCTGCAGATCGGCGTTCCTCACTTGCTCAAGCTTCAATCACAATCTGTCTACCTGTGGTCGTACTGAAAAGTCGCACCTGCGACCGGCATCGCGCCTTAGCCAACTCGGTAGGTCTTAGGACGGTGAGTACACCTAAGCGAACGCGGAAGGGGTCCTCATCTATGTATGTATTGTCCGGATCGCGTACTGTGCGTCCTCAGAACTTTCACGATATAACTGCGGGAAAATGACCAAAGTTAGTAGGGCCGCTTTGGGATGACAGTAACGCCTTTTACCGGAGGGGACGGGCGCGGCAATGAGGCGTGCCAAATGCAGGCAGGACGCGTGCCGGAGGCGCAGGCGAGGCACATAGGAGGCACGGATGAGGTGCAAGAGAGGCACGAGAGTGAGGACGGGAAGGGCCAGACCCAGGAGGTGCTCGTGAGGTGCCGACGAGGTCCCGGCGGGATTCGCAGAGTTGCCGGAGCCTTCCGTGAGGTAGGCCTCTCAGATGCATGCATTACTGCCCCTGCACGCAAAGAAAATCAGTCCGGGTGATCACTACGTATTACTTCAGAGAAGTGCTGCCTGAGCCTGTGGAGGCTACACTCCCATTACACTGCTTCGGACCGACGGGCCGGGACCAATGACGAGCCTTGCTGACCCACTCGTTGTGCCAAACATCAATCCAGTCGCCTTGGAAACGTGACAGCTTCATCAACTTCTGTGCCATGGTCCAACGCGAACCGAACAATGATTATATCCGACGCATGATATCTAGAATACATATGAGAAGTGGTCTTCGTCGATGTCCTCCATCATCTACGATCGTCGAGAAAAAATCAGCAACGGAAAGCTTCATAGGTTCGAAAATCAGACGCACGTCCGATTCCAGCTCGTCAACTTCTGCCTCGACCGCGAACTCCGTTCCAGCCAGAAGCCGCCCATCCATGATTTTGCCCATGTGCGTCTGGCCAAACGACATTCCCTTCCTCCGAAGCCCGAGCAGCACCTTGATGAACGGTAATGGCGTGCGCTGAAACGTGTGATGAGTTTGGTTGGCAAGGGAACCACGGCGATGATTGGGTTCGATGAACCCATCGCACTCGATGATCATGTCTTCTTCGTCATCCAGGTCTTGCGCGTACACACAAAGGAACCGGCATAACCGGATGTATGATGGATGATCGCTCAGGTACAGCTGTCCGGCGAATATGTTGAGCTGACCCACGAGCGCCTCAGGAGGTCTCCAAGCGTCCGGGACCTTAGGGATGGTGTACAAGGCAAGATGGTCAGTCGGCGTCATAGCCTTGGTCGTTCGTGGTGTGTACAGATGAAGGTGGACGTTCTCGCTTGCACGGATGGATGGCAATAAACGATTGACTTCATAAGGACTGAGAATGACCAAAACTTGTCTGACTGCCGTTTGGCTAGAAACGATCCACTGGACGGGCCGTAAAAAGTCGTCCATTTTGGACGATGTGCCTTCTGAGGGGACAATCGCGCGACAGAAATCTTGCGTGGCCAGGACCCAACGGCTCCAGACTAGTGGTTCCAGTGTTTTCGCAGAGGTTTGGCCAAGGGTAGTGAAGACCGGGCGGAAAATGGGAGATCGATTGGCGATGGCACCAGTCTTCACGAATTCGGACACCTCTTTCGCGACCGAGTGCTTCGCCGCCGCCGCCTTTACCGGTCGCTCGACTTCTCTTTCACGTTCGACTTCGTGTATCACCTCTCGTTCCTGTTCTTCGTCCATCCCTCCCTGGCGAAGTGTAGTGATCCCAAGGCTGATGCACCGTTCTCGAATCGCTGGAACCGTGATCTTGGTGGTCTTCGACGACTCCTGTGGAGCGTAAAGCTCCTCCAGCGTCTTCACCTCCGGTTGCAGCCATTCGTTGGATAGGTCTTCGGGTGTAAGAGCGTTGACGCAAAAGTTGGACCAAGCTGCATAGCGAGATTGATGGTTTACACCTTGTTGTGCCCAGTGCGGCGCTCGTTGCCGAATATCATCGCACGTCTCACGTATCACCCAGTGTAGGATGTCCATCGTATCGACGACATCCAAAGGGCCCTTGCTGGCCAAGGTCCGGATACGGCGATCGACTTCGAGCGGTGCGAAGAACATGAGCGAATGTCCATGACCTAGCCTTCGCATCCTCATGCAACCTAGGGGGCGCAAATAGTCAGACTCTTGCGCTGTAAAATCGTCGACTGCCTGTACCTTGAGCCAGACGATCCTTGGTGACCTTCGGGCCTAGCGTGATGGCGGCACGGAATCCGCTCGGGAACTTGATGTCCGTCCCACGTGTATGAGCATCGTCGAGGTATACCACGCATTGATCGAGTTGCTGAGCGAATGGCGATGACAGCAGAAGTTGAGTACTACCATCGCGCATGAGGACTGTCAGCTCGTCGTCTTCGCTGAAGTAGATGGCCGCGGATGCGTTCCCACAGACGGATAACCATGCCTCCGCTAGTTTGTAATTTTGCAAGTCGAGCATTTGCGCACCGACGTCTAGCAAAACACGGATCTCGGGATCCTGAGCCACCAAGATCTGAAGAAATTCGATGGTAGATCGCCGCTCGCCGTTCTCGTGTGTGGTACATATGTAGTTGTCGTTCTCCGGTTGTAGAATGTACGACAGGACTTTCGCGTTGGTCCCTCGCTGATGGCCAGGGTCTCGCTGAGTGATGTGCAGCGGTAGCAGATATCGACCGTCGTTCGTTCCTGAGAAACCTAAACATGGTTGAGCGAGGGGTCTGAAAGAGAGGTCGTGACTCACCGGTGAGCAGACGTTCTTTCTTCTCCGCCAGGTCCCAGCCAGAACAAGCCAGTTTAGAAGGAAACTCCTTGGCTTCCTTGGGGAAGACGACCCTCGCGAGAAAAAAATCAACCGTAGCGTGATTCCAAGAGAAGAGAGGAACGAGGAGAGTTTTCCACTGCTCAGACGACTTCAGGTTAATGCCAGTGTAACTTCGCAGCGCAATCGGCACGGCCGGACAGTCGCGGACCCAGCGATCGTAATCGAGAGACGGATCGTCCTGTTTCAAGAGTAGTTCGAACGAGACTCTGAGTTGTGCCTCGGTCAATCCACCGTAGTAGTATGAGAGACACGTCAGGACGATTGCCACATCCGGGTGTCCAAACTCGGCCTTCGGCGCCGGTACGTCTTTCGCGCGGTACGGAACTGCGAGCATGGTGCGCTGGGGCGCGAGACCATAGTCTACGCGCCATCGTTGATCCTTAAAAGCGAATAAAAGAATATCAGTGGCCATGAGACCACGAAGCAGGAGGAGGGGACCCCAAAGGGTGGTCTGTCGAGCGTACTCTTCGACGACCTCCACAGTCGACGACGGCACATCTTTGGACGTCATGAAACAGATAATCGCTTCTCTGATCTGCGAGCTTAGCTGCTGGAGATTTAGGTTCGGGAGATGACCGTCGACCGCATCGCGTGCGAGCCGAGACATCAGAGCCTCGGCAGCGTTGGCCTGTAAGATGCGGATATGTGGGAATGATCCGGGTGGACCTTCTTGGTAATCAATGCCCTCTTTGAAGGTCACTCGAAGAGATGCCGTGTGCTTCTTCACGGCCCCAAGAATTTGTTGAGTAGTCGTCCACCGCTCCGGAAAGCCTTCCATGGGTTGCTGGAGCCCGATCGTGTATACCAGCTGGTATCGAACGTGAAGGACCTCGTCGCTTTCGTCTAGGATATCGCGGGACGTCAAGTGAAGCCTTCGCTGTAACTCCAGCAGTGGCCCGGCGACGTCCTTGTCCTTGGACAGCTGCTTCTCGACCGTCACTAACTTGAGGGATAGGACGTGATCAGGCTGGACAACCATGACCCCACGCTTGCGCATGCATTCCAAAATGAGCGATCCGAAAGCATTGACCTGTGCAACTCCGAGTGGGAGTGATCGCGAAAACGGAAGGTAGTAAATTTGACGATTCGTGAGGCCACCGAGACGATCAACAAGAATCTGGAACATCTGCGTGGTCAAGGCTTTTGGAACAATGACCCGAACTAGTTGGTCCCCATCCGAGAGTTGTACGACGGAAATTGGAACGATGACGGAAGACTTCCCCTCTCCCATATTGAGCTGCATCGCTGTATTTTCTCCCGAGCGCGGTGACACCATCTCATTAGCGACGTCGACCTGAATGCGCCGGATAAAGAAATTTCCCTGCAACTGAGTGCATGATCGACGTCAGCAGACGGATAGAATCGAATGGAAACAGTGTACTTGAATCAAAACCCAGTCTGGTTGGGCTTCGGGATCCCACCCATCGCAGCCGCCATTCGCGAGCTCTTTGTAAAAGTCTTCTTGCTGACCATTGACGGCAAAAAGCAGCAATCTCCGAGCGTGCTGGAACTCGAGTAGAAGCAAGGCCAGTTGGACAATATATTTTTTCCACGCTCCAGTGAGTTTGATGGGCGACGTCGAAGCGATGGACCGGAAGAGTGCCTCGGTCGTAATGCGGGGCCACTGACCAGACTGCTCGAGTGCCTTATCGCTCTCGGTGGTCGGGCTGAGTGCCT
Source organism: Strobilomyces dryophilus (assembly GCA_038089955.1). NCBI lineage: Eukaryota > Fungi > Basidiomycota > Agaricomycetes > Boletales > Boletaceae > Strobilomyces > Strobilomyces dryophilus. The sequence goes on along the minus strand of JBBPLT010000299.1, from coordinate 21,708 downwards.
CCTTGGCGTGGTACAGAGCATCAATGAAGCTATCTTTGCAGAGCGTAAGGTAATCGGCGAGGAGATCGACAGCCTCACTCGAAGGTGACTCCATGGCCACGTCTGATGTGGGTACCCGGGAAATGTCGTCTGCAAAGTGCATTGCACTGGCCTGAAGATCAGAGCCGTATTGTTGGTGAAATACATCCATCTGATTTCCTTGCACGGTCGCGATCAGAGAATGCAACCTGTGAAGACCTGATGCAGATGCGGGGGCCTCAGCTGAAGTAAAGCGAGGGAGTTGATCGCGCAATGGTAGCAGTGGCGGGGACCTAGTGAATACGAGTTGGTCCAGCGTCACTGAAGGTGGCGTCCGAAAGCGAATGTTTAAGTTAGGATCAAATATATGCCTCTGTCGCTGCGCGGAACCTCCATTGAGCTCATCCAGAATACATTTAACGCGAACAAGATGTTCCTGGAACTGCATATTTCGAGAACAGCTCTCGAAAAGTTGACGAATTTTGAGCTTCACGCTTGACTTGTCGTATTCATCAGAATCGGGCGCAACAGAGGGAGCAATGCCGGTATGGTCCCACGCTGCAACCACTTGAGCAGCAACCCGATTGGCATCCTTGTTCAACCGGGCCTTGTAAGACTTCTGTCGGCGGTTCGACAATGCCCGAGATGATTCGCCGGGTTTAGCAGGGATGAAACTTTCGGGACTGAGATAGAACCTCTGCGCTGAACTTGTAACATAACCTTCCACAGTCGATTTTGCGGGCACATATCCATCCGAGAGGTTGTACTCCAAGTGTGGTGGTGGGTTTTCGTCGCGAAATGCTGGGTGCACCGCAAACGCGATCAGGGTCGGAACTAGCTTACTCAGGTCCTGTGATCGGTAGGCCATGCTAGGAAGCGAAAATAGGAGCTTAAAACGATCGTGGGTTTTCCTGGTTGTCCGAAGAATGTTGTACGCTGCGATCCATATGGTCGAGAGTGGAGGATTTAGCCAAAACTTGCTGTACGTAAGCGACAGAGCTGCGTCACGGCTCAGCGAACTTTTCCATGGCTGAACGAGACCAATCAAATCCTTGAAGACGACCGCGGTCGCGTCAAGCGACCAATTGAAAATCGCAGTGGCTGCATTGCACACTCGCTGCTCAGGTGAGTCGACCGATAGGATGTCGCGGGAACAATAAACGAGGTTGTTTTCTGTTCTTGGGAGCTGTGCCGAGCCTTCACAGGGGAGGAGGTGGCTAGCCCGCAGTAAACTTCGCACGAAGAGGTTTTCATCGTGTAATGGGAACTTCTTCAGCAAGTCTGCCTCCCAGCTGTCATGGAAGGACTGCAGTTTTTCAAAGTGTTCTCTAATTTCCCTGGCGGCGAGGTAGAGCTGGTGGTTTTGGGAACGTACAGGGAGATTTAGCCAGCGAACGACCTGTCTGTTCTTGTGACGAGACTGCAGCACGGATTTCGGGCACAGCGATGCGATGCGACGCAGGAGTTCCGCGTCACGAGGACCGAACTTCATGAAAGACTTGCAGTTGGCTGATCGGAGAATACCCAATGCCTCTTCTGTCCCTGATCGCCCAGTCAACGGATCAACACCGCATCCGCTGCTGGTCAGTGCGTGGAGGTAAGCCAGGTATAGCTTGTTGGTCAGGCTAACATTGCCTGTCAAGCCCCCGAGATCAGGATCTACCCTATATGTCTGGTATGTGACCCTCTGAAGGGTGGGGGCATTGGTATTGATCTCGACGCGCACGTGGTGACCATCCTCATCCAGCCGGAACGTGATGTCGCCCTCGGGAATGAGGACACAGCGTGGGATCAGCTCGCCGGTGTCAACATCGTCTCGGACCTTTGGGCGAAGAACAAGTTGATTGGCCAATCCGAACAGCGTTCCAATGGATTGATTCTCATCGTAGACCATGTCACGGATATTGCGAGATTGGAGGTTCCCAGCCTCGTTAACGAAAAAGGACAGGCCATACCGGGGTAGTGAAACAGACAACTGCGAAGGTTGGTAGGGGTCAATGGAGGACACAGTGATGATGAGGTTCCGTGGAGATTCGAGCGGCTCCAACAGATCCGATACCATGGCCCATGATTTGCTTCGCACATCGACGAGGAGCTCACAGCCTTTCCGCATCTGATATCGACCAGGTGTGCAGTCGACAGCCCAGTTCTCCGACGAGCTTTCCCAAGGTTTGTCAAAAGCACGGATTTCCATGATGGACGTATCGAGGTTAAGCCAATGGACGTGCCCGTGGATGAGCACCGCAGGAAAGTCATTTTCCAACATCTCTCGAGGAATGAGCTCGTAAATATCCGGACTTTCGGTATCCGGAACACCGTGTTTCGCCCGTATCACGAGATCTCCGTCGCGCAAAGAAAAGTACACCTAATGGCGACCTTTGAGTATTCAAGGACATACCTCCCCTTCGAAGCATACTCACTCGGTGGCCAGAGATCGTACCTCGCGTCGCGTAGTCCATTCCGGGCATATCTCCTGGTATGACATCAACAACATGCTACAACAACGTTTAACAGCGGATACCACGTCAAAAGTCACAAACAACCCTTACCTCACCGAAAATGAGAATATACAACGGATGTTGCACGATGGCGCTCGGCAGTCGACCAAGCGGCTTTCCATCCACCAAAAGTGACCCGTCGAGCAAATTGAACTGCACGACTTGCGAACATTGGTTCGTCGTCGATGCGGTCGCACACGACAGCCAACGAGAATTGGGTTGCGGGAGGGGGGTCCATTCTGAACCGGGGCGGTAGTCCGGCCAAACTATACCAATGGCAGAGTTGATGCCTTGGTCACTCTCGTCTTCTAGGATGACATCGTTCAGGAACCTCTCGAGAGTTAACGATAGGCGGCGATCTCGATCAAGGAGCAGTTGCGAGTATACCGGAAGGGACGTGACTTTCGTTGGCGTGTTATCATGAATAAGAATGGCGCATGCAAGCAAGATTTCGACATCTTCCGCAGAGTACAAGAGCGCTTCGAGTGGTTCAGCATCGAAAGTGCTTCGGCAGATGGCAGCAGTGTCCCGCAAAAGGCTACGGAGTTCTTCATCCCCCGGCGTTCTCGTCAACTTTTCCGATAGCTCCCGGACCCACAAAAACGTCTTCTTGCGAACAGCACGAAGGACCTCGATGGCTCTCCCTGAGACATCTTCGTTGGGACCAGATGCAAGTAATCGGCCGAGCAGTAATGAAATCGTGTTCATCGTCACCCCTTCCAACCAGTTGCCCTCAACATCCGCAGCCAGACTTTCCAGTTCGTTCACGAGTGCGTGTCCAAAATCACCTTGCCGCAGCTCCACGTGCCACTTGAGCTTCGAACCAGAAAGTGGACCAGCTTGCGTGGTCGCCTGGGCCACCAAGAAGTGAACATCAGGGGATCGAAAAGTGAGCGATCGATCACGCAGCTCCCGAAGGACATTGAGCCATTGAAGCATGGGGCCACAGCGTAAGTGACCGAACGCTATGAATTCGTGGATTGACAGGTCCTTGTCACAGTCACATTGGTGGGCAAGGACATCGTTGGAGGTATGGGTGGTGGCGTCGACGTACTTCTGTAGATTCCTGTATGGGCCAGCTTGGACCACGTACGTGCAGAAAGGCTTCACGTTGAGTTCACCGAAAGCCTTAGCAGTGAGAATACACCCATATTTATCATAACCGACAAATGTGCCTCTGATGGAGTCGCGAATCTGGTCCTCAGTTGCGGGGATAGCGACTCTGCGCGGCGTTGGTTGTGAAGTCGTCGCCAGGGTGATGCGAGCCCTCGGGTGATCCACGTAGTGACGCGCTAGTCCAGGAAAATCGGACAAAAGATAGGGCCTCTTCGAGCGAGGGCGTTGGGAACAGAGAATGACCATAAGATGAAAGGTGGCAGAGCGCCACATGTTGAAGCTCAACGGGCAGGCCAGTTCGAACACGATAATTGCGGAACGCAGCTTATCCTCCGGGAGGGGCCATTGGTGGACCTCTATTTGCATGCTATTGAGCGCTTCCTCACGCGTGCACTTTATACAACCCGTAGAATGCTCTCTGATGCCATCCACAGAGACATAGGTGTGACTCGACGCATCCACTTCAGCCTTGAGCTGCGCATACTTCTTGTTTGCTTTCTTGAGTTCCTTGATTTTTTCATCGACCTCGCGCTGTGCAACATCCTCGATGCAGCGCTCGTGCTTGTGCAAGCGTGGCGACTCGTTGTAATAGCAAACCGCAAACGTTTCATCGGATACTTCCTGCGAGAACACCGAGGACTCTGGATTGGCTCTAGACTGGCGGCTGCAGAGATGTTGAAGCGCTTGTCGCAGACGACAAAGGCTGGTGGATTTGCGAATGATCAGGCTTTCCAGAATCTCTGGAGTGATCTCTGGAGTGTATTTCTCGAGCAACGGGATATCCTTGACGACCAGCCTGTCAAGTGCTACCCAAAGCTCGACCGTAGTCAACAACATGATCGACAGTTGCTCTGGATTGTTCGCGTAGAGTGTCTTAGCGCTGGTCGAATATCTGTTTGCCAGAATCTCGAGTTTCACACAGGCCTCGCCGACGTCCGCAACACCATCAACCCAAGCATCGATCCCCTGTTCGACTGCCAACTCGACGTCGTACAGGGTTACATGCGGCTCCGCACGGAAAGCTTCGGCGAAAAACACACCATCGAGAGAAAGGAAGTCGTTCAGGGTGCCACGAGAACGGTGTTCTGGATGAAAAGGAACAGCAGCAGGAAGAGCGTCCTGGTCGCGCAAGCAGCTTGCGAGGTATTCCTGACTGCACGCGAGCGAGAGTTCTACGTCCCGAGCGAGCTTGAGCTCCGAAAAGTCACTGGGCGGGGATGCGCGTTGGACAGCCTGTACCTCCTCCCATCTCTCATCGAGGAGCCCCCGAAGGCGACTACACGTGGCGAGCGCTGTGCCCGCGAGCCAACCTGGGGCGTGAGGACCAAGCTTCCTCAAACGCCGACTGATCTTGATCGATATGAAGTAGAGCAGGTCGCTCGAGAGGCCTTCCCGGATCGCTTCCTCGGCGAGTCTGGCGAGGAGAAAAATCATGAAGTGCTTGTATGCTTCGTGGCCCTGTGGAGACGATTCCAAAGTGGTCTGGATGGCGACCCTGATGACGAGCCACAATGGCGAGCGGCGCCATGGTCTCGACTCGCCACTTGAGACGACGTCGTCACCGACACGTTTGGTGATGCGGACGACGGAGGTAGCGGGACGACCTGCCCCTCGCAGGATTCCAGTGAGCAATTCCGTGATATGGCGCGGTGAGACAGTCTCTCCACGTTCGGGGGTAGTGGAGCCCATCCCATAGTTGCTCCTGTTGTCCAGATCGTCTCCGTTCATACAACCGAGAAAACCGGCGAGCTCAGCGCGAAACACCGCGTCGCCGAAGACGGCGCTGGAGATCTCGATGGCGGGGCCGGGGAACGAGCATATAAGCTTGCCCCGCGTCGAGATCACGGAGCTCGCCTGCGGGGACGCCTCAAAGGCTGCATACACGGTGGCGTCTTTCTCTCTTTTGAACAACACGCCCGCGTTCTGGGCATGAAGGTAAAACGCGAGGACATCTATGGGTCGCCAGAGTCAGTGACACGACGACGCGTCGAATCGAACGCGAAACGCGTACCTCCGACGCGCATCCCGTTGAATTGAGAAATGACACGAATCTTATCGAGCTGAGCAGACTGGACCGTCGCGTAAAGGCTGCTTAGCATCCTCAGGATGGCAGGCCAAGGCGATTCGTCGGCGTCGGCGACGGCCTGCGGGTATGCCTCGGCGGCATCGAAAACGGCCTGGATGAGGGCCTGGTCGCTGGTATAGGAGTGGTCGTCCCCATCGGGGAGACGCAGTGGACAGAAAACGTGAGTGACGACGTAGTCGAGGGTGGAGTAGGCTTCTTCCTCCTCCATCGGACTGCTGGTGAGGAGAAGAAACTGCAAGAAAGGAATGATCCGACGCGCGACCCGAAGACGCGTACTCCAAACTGGGTCCAATTAGTCTACTGAGGCGTTAAAACTCCATTCGATTCCTCGTTGCGCCAATTTACGCGTCGCCAGGTCGACGACCCTGGTTAATTTCAGTCAAGCAGCCGGCTGGGCCATCTTCAACTTTCGTTGGACAGTCTTTTGGGTCATTTTTCATCGAGGGGCTGACTTCGGTGGTTCATACCAGCCCACTTTGTTCGAATGCAGAGATCGTGGCAGACGGTGGAGCTGAAAAAGAGACGCATCGCCATATTACGGCTAGACTCGATAATAAAATTGCCATAAGTGGCCTAGTCTAAGGGCGTAGCCTGCTAATACTTATCGTACGACTCTTTGACGTGGTTAACGAGACAACAGGAAGAGAGAGAAAAAAAGGTCCACAATACACGATAGATACAGCGCTGTTACAAGCAAATGCGGATATCACGTAGAATCGAAATCGAAAAGCCGCCAACGACGGCTAGTCTCCAAAAGAAGAAAACGAAAAATGAGACAAGCTCGAAGATCGAACGCGGCCCCCGTCTACAACGCGAGGAACGGAAGTGGCCTCGCTCCTGGATCGGAATACATCCTATGCACCTGTGCCAGCACCTCCGTTTCGAACCCCCGAATTCGAAGACATCTATGAAACAGCTTCTTGTCGATCGTGTATTGCACCCGACTCGCCAGGTGTTGTCCTGCCACCAGATCCTTAATCACCCCCGCGATCAACCGTTGCTTGTGCACGTTGATCAGCGGCTCGAGCTGCATCGACGGCGGAAGCGGCGTGAGGGACTCAAACACTTCAGGCTCACTCGGCGAGTCGAAACTGCCCGCCTGTGGGTCGATGGATACGGGTTCGTGAGGCGCCGTCGGGTCGATCAGGTCAGGAAGCTTGCTATATCGATACAGCTGCGCGAGGTAAATGCCTAGAATCCGTCCTGTCAGCATTTCCAAACCAAGCACGAACCCTGCCGACTCTCACCGATGAACGGCACACACGCAGACGGCGTGCTCCCCTCGGTAGACCTGCTCCAGGACTGCGAATCCGAGTTGCTACTACTCATGATCGTCGACGCGTGCGAACGCACGTCGATCGGCTTCGCGTCCACCATGGCCGAAATCGCCTCGTGCATCGCCTTGAAATCGTCCTCGGCGTTCACGAACTGCGACAGCTTTTGAAAGATTTGCATCTCCCATGGACCGACCCGACCCCAATGACGGTGCATCGCCTTGTTGACCCAGTCGTTGCGCAACCCCGCCAAGACGGCTGCCAACGTGTGAAAATTGCTGTGACTGTACGATTTCTGCACGCCCGTGAACACGACGTTCTCGAAACCCCAAAAATACACGTACGAAGGCGAGTCGGATGAACTTGGCCACCAGCGTATGTCGATCGCTCGGCGGCGTCATCACGATCTCCGACACGACGAAATTCGCCATCAAGTTGAACCGTCCCCGAACGACGGCCAACGCGCTCGTCTTGTGGGCGTTGCTCGACTCCGCCTTCCATTCGACCCGATCCTTGAGGTACTGCGCCCAATCGAGCACGTTGACCTCTCGACACGACATCCAGTCGTCCATGATGAGTTCTTCGGGTTTGATGCCCATGAACAGCTCTCGGTCGATCATGGAGAAATGTTGGGCCAACGCGTCCACTTTGAAGTTCAACACCCACGATCGGTGCAATTTACGACCCGTCGGTGACAGGATCGTTGTAGGGGACGTGAACGCGGGTATGGGCGCAGCCGCAGGTGCGGCCACCGTAGCCGCCATCGGCGAACCATGCGACGTCGACGGCCTCGAAGGCATCCGACTCTTCCAGATCTCCACGTCCTCGAGCGTACGCTTCGCCTCCATCCCTCTGAACGGCGACCCGAGTCCCTCTGTCGGTGTTACGGGGAACCCATACGAAGACGGCGCAGAGCTGAAATAGCCCTCCGACTCCGAGGTCACCGAGACCGTGATTCGGGAGGGCGTCGCTGGCAACGACTCCCTCCCTATCACCGAGCTCTGTCTTGCCGACCCCGTCTCGTGCTGATCAATATCGTACGCCTCCGCCTCCTCCTCATCGTCATCGTCGTCATCGTCATCGTCCGAGCCGTCAAAGAACCGCGGCCGCTCGTCGCCAAAGTCGCCCGCAGCCATCCGCTCCTGGATCGTCCGCACCCATCCGTCGACCTTGAGCGCGTTCTCCTTGCGTCTCTGCGGATTGATCTGTCCTTCGAGCCGTCTCAACGCCTCATCCACGCCTCCCCCCTCCGCGTCCTCGCTAAGCGAATCGACGATCGCGTTCACCTGCCACTGCTGAATCCCGTTCCCAAGCCCACCCGCCCCGACCGACACCGCCGAATTCTCCGACGCGACCGAGTCCCGCGAACGTATCCCCATCGACGACACGCTCTCCCCCGAGCGCCGTATGAACTCGAAATCCCGTCGCAGAGGCAGCTTCCGTGGCACCTTCCTCAACAACCCCGGCGGAGGCGGCATTTTGGCGTCCTCCACGTGACACTCGGAAGACGTGTCCGACAATTCCAATTCGTCGATGGATACCACGTCGAACCGCCAGGGGGGCTGCGCCTGGACCTGCGCCACCAGCGGGTTCAGTCGCGAACGCGAGGACAGGATCGAACCAAACGATTCCGTCGAAGTCCGCGTGGACGTGGTCGCCCTCGAGAGCGCGGACAGGCCCGACTTGTACGACATTCGTCGTTGGCTCATCGTCGCCGTGTCCGTTTGCTCGTCCTCCTCGGTCACCTCGGACACGGATCGCAAGTGGTGCGAAGACGCGCTCGCGCTCGCCACCTTGATACCTTCCACGTGCGATGCCGGTTTCGTCTCAGGTTCGGCTAGGGAGGCGCCGGACGTCACGGGCGACGGCGGCTCGATCATCTTGAGATATTGCTCCACGCCCCCGCGCACCCCTAACAAGTCTCCGCTCGCGCTCAGCTCGAGGTCAAACGCTGACACGTTCGCAGGGACAGCAATCCCAGTGTCCACCGTCTGCCGCGAGTTCAACACCCGCTTCCATCGTCCAAGCCGTCCAATCGTCTTGACGAACACCCGAGACAACGCGCGCTGCGGAAACGTGATAGGCGGCGGCGATTGCGCAATTGGGGCCGCGCCTGGGGCGACTGAGATGCTGGCTCTGCTCTGTTGAAGAATGTTTCGCTGGAGAGGCTGTTGGAGAATGGCAGTCGACGCCGAAGCGACCGCGTTGGCCCTGGGAGGTGACACGACGCCACCAGACGACCCAAACGCAAACGTGCTCCCTGACTCCCCACCATTCCCAAGGAACACCGAGACAGGCTCTTCGGGCGCGAAATCGAGGTCAACGTCTGAGTCGTCTTGGTCCTTGGATATCGCCTCTGCAAACTTTTCTCCTAGGACGTGCGTAGGCCGCGGTTTGGTCGAGATGCTCTGGCGCGCAGAAGACGTGCCATAACGACGGCGCGTATGCGCCTCTTTACAGTCCTTGACGACCTTGATCAACTTGCGTACGATGCTCTACGTCCTCGCCAGTTCAGTATCGACCATAAAGAAAATCGGAGCCCAAACTCACCAATCCGTCCTGGTGCCGCTTCAACACAGGATCCTTGACCAACGTGTTCAACCAACTCGCCAGCAACAACCTCAACTCCCGATTGGGCAAAAAGTCCATCACGAAGAACGTCAACAACCAATACCTAATGGCGACGAACGTCCGGACCCTCACGATCTTGCGCGCTAGATCGTCTGCATGTCCGCTTAAGCTCCAGTGGAACCGGCAGATGAGCAAATGACACAGGTCGACGGCAGAGATGTATGTACGGTAGGTCAGGAAGAAGTTGAGCAGTTCGTCGTAGTTGAAATCCGAGGTCAGCTGGGCAATCCAGCGTTCGATGGTGGCAGCAAGGAGGACGCGACGGCTATTGTCGTTGGTCGTCGTCGGGTCATCGCTGGAGATCCGTAGGCTTGGAACGTCGATCGAAGGTTTTCCGCGGCGCGAACCAGTAGGAGAAGACACACCCGTCCTGCTTCCTTGAGAAAGCGAGAACTCGTCCGTGTCTACCTCCGAGGCGAGGCAAGTCTCTCCCCAGAGTACAAACCGAGGGTCGTCACGTGGGGTGGCGCTGTCGTCTGCGCGCAACGACATCTTGATCGTGGTCTCTCCTACCGAATCGGGGAACAGACGATCCAAAAGAGGAAGGCCACGGTAAGTCTGTAACACGTCGAACACCTCGGGGGAATAGCGAGAGTGTATGCTCGTTTCCGGGAGCGGCGCGAGGGTAGGATCGACAGGGGGGATGTCCGAGTCGTCAGCAAAGGGGGAAACGGCGATACGAGGCGACGGCGGGGACGAGTCTGCTTGCTCGGACTCGGGCATGTAATCATGGACCTGGGGAGACGTCGATCCACTCCCGACGCGACGCATCAAGTCGTCAGCACGCGCAGTCAGGCCAGACTCGAAAGACTGCATTTCACGGAGAGCGCGGGGAAGGGGAAGAAATACCGCGTCGTCGTGCGGAGTAGGCGAGTCGAAAGTGATCCCGGGACCAAATGGAAATGTGATGTAACTACCCCCAGAGGATCCACAAACAGAACCCAAAGGAGAAGGGGGGACAGAGCCGCTTGGCCATTGCATCGTCTCGCCAAAGATGTCGCCAGTGGGTGGCTTGTCCACGGGAGGAATCTCGGAGGAAATATTACGGGACATGTCAGCGCCAGTGACGCTATGCGAATGGGTACGACCTGTGGGAGTAGGCTGCCTCGACGGGTGCTCGGCGCTGGCCGCACTAGCCGCAAACATGTCCGGGATAGATTTCGTGCGTCTGAGGAACAGACGCGCCGGACCAGCGTCTTGGGTCGGCGCCAATCTCTGAGGAGCTGGGGGCTTGAGCTTGCTCTGCGTGAGGATGTTATGCACGCTCATGCGCGATCTACTCCTAAAGGATCGACCATGGGTCTGAGACATGTCGACGGACGACACTTTCTGAGCTTTCGATTCTGCTTCCGCAGCGGGCGCGATCGCATCACGGTGGCTGGTCCAGAGGGTTAGTTCACTCGAAGGACAGCGAGACGAGTCAAGCACTGACCCGACGCGATACATTTGTTTTCCGTGTTGGTTGACGAACGCGGTGATCGCGTACGGAGAGCGAACGTCTTTACCGACGCCCAAATACTGGTCATATCGTCTTTTGAGTTCCCTGGCGGCGGGTCCCGACGAGGTTTCGACGAAGCTGCCATCGGCTGAAATGACGTTCCCGGTTAGCTTCATTGTCAAACCACGTCGGGCGAAGCGAATCGGTGGCTCGCACGCGCACAAGATCCGTCACGTTACGGAAAGAACAAAAACACGCGGAATGGAAGTCAGGGCGTACTCACGTGCAATGGAAATGTCTGCCGTGGCAACCTCGGGGGGGAGGGAACCCCAGTCGCCCTCGGAGGTGACGATGGCGTGAGAGAACACGACCGAAGACTGTGATTTATTTAGGGACGGGGTCGGTATGGGGAGAATGCGATGGGGAGTCGCGTCGGAAGGGGGAAGCGACGTGGGTCTGGATGACGAAGATGGAGGATGCGTTACTGTCTCTGAATGTTCCATTATTGTTTCGGTGGTAGGATGATCTAAAGGTGATGATGCAGATGCTGTCGGTAATAATACAGTGGCGTCAGGGCCCAGAGAGAGGACCGGGGTGGTTGGAGAGGAGAGGTCGTCGTGATCCGTGGACATCTCTGACATGAGTGGTGCGTTCAGTGATGGATTTCAACGTGAGAGCGATATCATGCAGGTAAAGAAGAGCGCGAAGACGGTGGCAAAAAACGGACGAAGCGGCGTGTCGAAAATATTCACCACCCCTGGATGCAGGACAAGAGGTGAGACAAGTCGAACGTGAGGATGTCGTGTGTTGAGCGTGCTGCGAGTGCGTCGATGTCGGCGAGTTGCGCGAGTTGGCTGTTGAGCTGGATGACGAGCGTAGGGTCGTCGTCGTCGTGGCTAGCGGCGGCGGCGCTGTCGTGGTCGACGTCGTACGCGAAATGAAGCAAGGAAACAAAAGAGAGGACTACCACGTGGACTTCTCACGTGATTCCACCCTTGTCGCTTCTTGCCACTTGTCAAAGAAAGACTTAAGTCATGTCCATCGTCACGATACGCGTACGTTCGTTTCGCGAATTGAAAAAAAAAGGGACTCAACCGTAGCAGAACGTCGAATTTATCAACAACCCGGCGCGTTTCCTCGACCCGTACAAGTTCCGCGTCACCTTTGAGTGTATCGCGCCCCTCAAGGACGGTAAAACGCCGCTTGTCGTCCGAAACCAGTACCCCAACTGAACCCCCTGCCAGACCTCGAATGGAGACTCATATACGTCTCGTCGCCCGGAAACGAAGAGCTCGATCAAGAACTCGACGACTGTCTCGTCGGACCCGTCCCTGTCGGCGTCAACTCGTTCGACTTTGAGGGGGTCCCCCCCGACCCCGCAAAGATACCCCCAGAAGACGTCCTTGGCGTCGCCGCGCTCATTCTAACCGGCTCGTACAATGATCAGGAATTCGTCCGCGTAGGATACTACCAGAACACCGAGTACGACAACGAGGAGATGAAGGAGAATCCACCGCAAAAGATCGTGTTCGAAAGGTTGGTCAGGGACATGAACACCAAACCACGCGTGACGCGCTTTCAGATCAAATGGTCAGTCTTGTTCTTGGTTTCTCAGCGGACGAGCTCATGTCCATTAGGGACGTGTCCCCACCGTCCGGCGGTCCAGAGGGCGCCGCCTCAGCTGGTGCTGCCGCATCCGCTGCGGTACCCTCGGCCGACGACCTGGATGGTCCAGACGAGGACGCAGAAATGTACCCACCCCCGAAAACGAATGGCGTCTCATAACCATACTCGATCTTGTAGTCTCGCTCGCTGATATGCTGATAGCCCACATACCACTATCCATCGTACGATCTTATCACACTCGATTCGAAACAACATTCAGGTTACAAGTTGATATATGTCTAACGTCATCACTCGAGTGACTTGCTCTTGTATAACAGCACATATGCCGACGAGTCTTCACCTCCACCGTCGATTGTCGACAATTTTTCCTTTGGGAATATAGACACCTTGTCATCATCGAACTTGTACCAGTCCTCGTCGTCCTCGTCGAACAGGTTGTCTGAGGCGGGGCCGGATGCATTCTCAGATGGCTTGGGCTTGCGAAACGCGCTCTTCTTCACGAAACCGATATAATGGCCTGAATCAGCGTGCGCCCCTTTGTGGGTCACGATGGCTGAACACCGTCAGCACTCGTTCATCGCGTGCAACGTTCGACTTACCGACAAGATCATAGACCCCCGTCAAACTGCAACCAAAATCATCCTTCAACCCTGGGTCGACGAGCCCCTCAAGCTCGCTGAGCTCCCTAGCACGGTATACACTCTCGTCCTCCAACTCGCCAGTCGTCGTGGGAGCAGTCGACTCGTCAACGTTCATACTCGATTCTATGTCAGGCGGGGCAGAGGTAGCCGATTGCTCCGCAGCCCTGGTCCGCTTTCGAACTTTTCTCCTCTCCGACCGTTCCTTTTCGACTTCCTTGAGTCGTTGAGAGACAGGAGTCAGCTTTTCCTTTAGCTCTGGAGTGACGATATCCAATGCGTCGAATTCCGTCGCAAATTTGACTTTGCGCTATAGAGGGATAAGTGTGACTTTTTCGGGATTGCTTGCACGCGCCGCTGACCATGATTTTCGCCTTCTTTCCAATGTCGCGACGCCATGCGAAGCGAACCATGTGCACCGTGAGGTAACGCGGAAGTCGAGATAAACGCGACGTCTGGGTGTAAGTAGCTTCGCGGCCCAGAGATGGGGAGTTCTTTGTGAGCTTGGAATTTAAAGCCTGCGGTCATTGGTCAGGCTGGACGACCGTCACTAACGGAGAAGAGACTCACGTCCATGATCCCCGTGTGCATATAGTTTGTCGAGATGGTGATGTTGCACTCGATCTTGAGCACCCGCTCGGTCGTCACCGTGGACGCTTCTTCTGGGGCTTCATCGCATTTCAATCTGCGTGGGGGGTTGATATTCATTGGCAACGCAAGGTCATTAGAAATGACCTACTCTCGACGCATTTCGCCCATCAGGAACTGATCGACGAATTTTTTACCTCTGGTGGTAGTTTCTCTCGACTCGGAATCAAGCCCAGGAACGTCCTTAAGCGCATTGATCATCTGAGTCCAGCACTCTTCTGCGTCTACGTCGGGCATGAATGTCACCAGGGCAGTAACAGTTATGGAGATCGTCACCTTGTTGGGCGTGGCCCGTCGCTGGGCCAGCCCTTGACCTGTCGAGCTCGTTGAACTGGGGGACGGCATGCCTGAGCACTGTCAAGAATGCGCCGGGAATGACGCTGTCGGTCGTGCTCTGCATGTTGGAATAGAGGTCGCGCAATGCTCTCGGAAGAACATCTATTGGGGATAATCTGCAGCGAAGCGATAAGAAAGCGAAAATCGAAAGAGAGCGAAAGGGACTTGCGTGCCCAAGGCGAGCCGAAGCTCTGGAATCGCGCGCAAGGCTTGTACGGTGGAATTCATGTAACACGTGTTGCCAAGGCTGGCACGGCGTCAGGATCTGCGAAAATGTCGAGAGGATGTATGCTCACTTTTTGAGCCCGACGGGCATCGCGAGCTGCAAAGAGATCAGGAGACCTTCAGGGACTGCAAGGATGTACGTTACCGCTTCTGCCATCTCGGATTCGTTCATATCTGGCGCATACACGTTGATTAGATAGGCGTGTGGGCTCGGAAATCCTAATCTCACCCTCGAGGAACACGATGGGCTTCTCCGGAGGCTTTGGCAGCTCTCCCGCGGAGCCGATCACGGTGAAGGTTTGGCCCTAGATCGTGCGCCAGTCATCCAGACGCGCATGTATATACGCGATGTGAGTACCCACCTGTTTCGGCGCGACTTTTTTCCACTCTGTGTCGTCCTGGATCGAGGCGCGGATCGAATCAGCCGCATTTCGGAGGAGAGAAACGAGTGACCTTGAGCATCCCGCCCTTGATCATGACCTTCATTCTGTCGGGTGGCACGCCGGTGAGCTGGTACACGGCATCCTTGAATGCTGCAGGTGGCCGATCTGCGTCGAGCTCGACGTCGTAGGTCTTTCCTGCGTGCTTGATGTGGACTTGGAGCGGGGCCATGGCGGCGTTGGACCAAGCCGATAAGAGTGACGCGTCGCAGATGGGAATTGATTATATAATAAGCGTGAGCTTTGACGTCACGGCTGCGCAGGTCTTTTGGCAGAGCACGACCATGACGATCTAGTGCGTCTCCCTCGCCCAGTCCGACGTCCCGCTCATTTTCTTTTCACAGCTATACGCTCACCTTCTTCCTTCTCGCGGCCGAGGTGAGCTCCAACTAGACCACCGAACCCGCTCTGACCTCTGCAGATGGTCACGTTCTGCATCCTCGTGTTCCCGCTGCCATACGCAGTCCGCAAGCGACTCTTCCGCTTCCTCTCCGAGAGTCCCATCGTCGCCAAGGTTGCATACGGTCTGAAAATATCCTTCATATTCGTCGCCGTTCTCTTCGCGGACGCCCTCCAGCGCATGTTCCGCGTTACCGCCGAGCTGGAATCTGCCCGCGCGGACCACACCGTCCACGATGCCCGCACCGAGTCGAGCGTCGCCGCGCGCAAGTTTTAGTGAGTCGTCGTGGCGCTTCGTCGACTAGGTTGTTCACGACGCCCCAAAGTGCGCAGCGGAACATGTACCTTACCGGGTTCTGCCTGTTCCTCTCCCTCGTCCTGACCCGCACGTTCTCGATCGTGCTCGATCTCATTCAAACGCAGGAAGACTATGCCAAGCTGAAGAAGACGGTATGCGTCCTAGTCGACCGTGCTGGTTAACTCGTTTGAGAACACGTGGTTCAGGTGGCAGCCACTTCCAAGAGTAACATTGCATCCAGCGATCAGGCCAAGCAGATCGAAGGGCTCAAGAAGAAATTGGCAGAGAGCGAAGCCAAGAATCGCGACTTTGGTTCGCCTATTTGTTACGTCGCCGGGCCTGGACGAGCACTGATGGTCCTCGCAGAGATCGTGAAGAAGCAAGCCGCGCAGAACGCTGAAGAATATGATCGTCTTGCCACCCAGTACAACGAAGCGACTGGCCAGACGTCGAACAAAAAGTCGGACTAAATGATGTCTAGGCTTCTCCTATCTCGAAGCGTTGGCTGTGTCTTGTATCGTGTCGCGCGTTCCCATCATTTACATAATATAATTCGTCACTTGGATCGATGCATAACGAACTGTACACAATCTCCTGCTCTACATTCCTAGCCCGGGACGACCCGCCCAAAATGGTCGACTGAAATCGACGGCCGAAACAAGTCACACGCCACCGAGCCATATGCATGACCTGACGCGTTGCCGTGCTAGCTTAGAGGACCAAAAATTCGATCGATGGATCGGCCTGAGGGAAGACGGCGTTTGAAATAGAACGTGGAGTTCATCTCCGTTATCCCGTTGTACTAGACACAGTCGGAACGTGAGTCTGTATATTCACCTCGACTGCACCCGTGCCTACGAAAGATGGCAACGTCGATGAACTCGTTAATCGTTGTGTCGTATATGAACCGAGTCCAACCTTGCCATGGCGCGCATTCATGTGAATATAACATTAGCAATCGCCTTCTCAGCGAATGGCGAGTACCTCGTCAGCGGCGACTCAGAAGGGGTGCGAGTGTGGCGAGTCGAAGACGGCACACAAATCGCAATGATGCAAGCGGGAGATATCCGGAGTGTTGCCATCTCCAGCGACAACAAGTGGATTGCAGCAGGCGGAACATTTAGTGGCGTGTACGTGTGGAATGCAGAGACACACGGGCGAGTCATCTCGGTATGGTTCGTTCAACATAGGCTGCCTCGATTTCTTGCCCGACGGCACTCGACTTATCGTTGCAGCGGTCTCAGGCAAGGCCGCGATCTGGGACGTTCCATCGGGGAAAGAAATACAAACACTCAGCCATACGGAATGGTGTTGGCAGCAAGGTACTCGCCGCAGGGGTATCTCGTCGCCACAGCCACTCACGATGGACTCATTCGACTCTGTGACGACAACGGCGAGTTGCTTGCGGAAATCAACACCCCAGCCCGCAACAATGGTCTCGTATGGTTCAACGACCACCTGCTAGTCCTGTCCGACGGTGAAATCGCACAGATAAATCCAACCACAGGGGTCACCGTCTCGCGATGGCCGGTCCCCGATACTTTCGAGTGGTGCTGCATCGCCCTCCCGAGGCACGAGAAGTTTGTAGCATACTCCACGAAGCGTGCCATCATGTTTTGGGACACGTCAACACATGCGCGACTCGGCCTTGTCGAGCGTCCGACAGACATACAGTCGATCGCTATCTCACCGGACGACCGTCTCATCGCGATTGGTGGAAAGAGCGGTGGGATTGTGCTCCAGAGTCTATTGGGTATCAATGCAAGCATCAGGCATCCTCGAATGATGTCCTTTGAATAAGCTAACACACTATGTCAGGCGTCTGTTGGAGAACGGGGCTGGGACGAGCAATCTCCCGAGTCGAAGAACTACGATGGGAATCCACGCGACACCACGCCGGTTCGCATTCTTCGCTTACTCGCTATACGTGTCACCTGACTCCATTTTGCGTGCAGCTCGAAGACCTTGCCACCGCCGTAAGTGGCAGTCCTCGTTGGTCAATGTATATTTATGACAATTGCGTAGGATTCATTCTCGCAACCGGCCCTCCGCGAACCAGACTTGACGATCGACGATGCCACCCTCGCCTTATGGATGCATGACCAGCTCACAGATGCCGAGGCGTCATTGACCACGGCGATCTCTACCTCCCAGTCGACGAGCCACCATCTGTTCGTCAGTCGATCCATCATCCGCGCTCGTTTGGGAGAATGGGACACGGCCCTCGCGGATGCCGAAAAGGTGCTCGTCGTTGTGTCGTTGTATGTGCTGGTGCTATGCTTATTTCTTCCAAGGCATTCGAAATCAGACCATCTGTCCTCGGTTGCGTCGCGAAGAGCATGGCGCTGGTGGGAAAGCGGGAAAAAGACAAGGGATATCGAACCTGTGACATCGCGTCTGCGCCGTACCCATCTCACGCCTGCTTTCTTCTCCTCATCAAGGCTCCCATGTCTTCACCTCGTCCATTCCTTTACTCATACCACTCAGGCCGTTATCGTGTTTATGGCCGGAGATCATCCCGACGGCGTATCGCGCGTAGATGACATCATAGCGACGGTTCCCGTCAATCCAACATACCATATGGTCCAGGCGCGTCCATGCTCAGTCACATCATCGGTCCCACTCACATTCTCAGCAGGCGTATATGCATCTCCTGATCGGAAACTCGTACATAGAACGCCGTGACTACGAGCGTGCAGTAGAGTCGTTCCGACGCGCACGCGCCGGAATGCGAGACGAGAAAAATCAATCGCTTCTCATCATCTCGCTGGTAAGCACCTCGTCGGACATATCGCGACTTGTCTCGATTTCTCAATCGCTGATGCCAGATATCCGGATGGAAGTTTGATCGTCTCGGCACCATGATCCAGCGTGGCATGTGCGAAGCACTGCGAGACGGACCTCGAAGGCGAACACTTGAAATGGGTTCTCGGTGAGTGGCCCTTGGGTATATATCTTATGATGTCCCAGTATATAATGGTCACTGTCAGACTTCAGGCGACGTGCGTCCGAGAAGCAGGTACGACTCGGAGATACTGCAGCAGATGCCGAACGATATGAGGAGGCCGTCGATCATTATACGCACGCATTATCCCTCGAACTCCCCTCCCCACAAGACATTTTAATCAAACGAGGCAAGGCGCTCATGGCGACGGGTGCGTGGCAACGAGCTCTAGATGATGCAGACAAGGTACGCAAGTTTTCGTCTCCTGTAGTGCGGTCCGGTTGATGCATCGTCCACAGATTATCGCCCTCAACCCGTCGTCTCCTTGGGGTTACGAGGTCAAACACGCTGCCTTACACCAGGCAGGGCAGTATGTCAACGCGATCAACGCATTCGAGGTGATGCTCTCCAAGTTTGCAGACTCACCTGACCCGGAAATCGAGTGTGAGTTTTATCCTCGTTGATGCTATATATCCATTCACATAGTTTGACAGGGCATGGCGACCGGTATATCAGCCCGGACAGCACGCGGGCTACAATCCGTAAAATCGTTCAACGGACCGTACGCTGGTCGCCACGTGTCGTGATTGATACAACGACGGGTCATCTGCAGGACAGAGCCCAACGGGCATCCTCGTTTGAATCCCTACCAATCTTCAACGAACTCGTATCGTCCATGACGGCGCGGATCGACTACATCCGGATCAAGCGAGAAGTACGACAGTACTTCCACTACGTGATGTTGTCGCACAAGCGGGACGACAACGAACCGCTGTTCCAGCAGGTCAGGGGGACGGCGGTATATGAGTTGGAGCAGTCTCCGACTCACGACAAGCTGCAAACGTTTTGCAAGATAGTTCGAGACGCTGGCACTCAGTGGGCGTGGAGCGATACGTGCTGTATCGAGAAGTCAGACCATATCGTACTCAAGAAGCCCTAGTGGCCATGTTCAAGTGGTACGAGGGTGCCGTCTTGACGATTGTCTTCCTCCGCGGCGTTCATTCTTGGTCGCAACTCGGTGCGCTCGTCAGAAGTGTTTGGAACAAGGGTGGCTGGACGCTCCAGGAGTACATTGCATCAAAAGTCGTCCATTTCTACACAGAGAACTGGACCCTCTACCTCGGTTTGGAATTGCCGAATCACAAGGAGTCACCAGAAGTGATCTCGGAGATGGTGCAAGCTACGAAGGTATCTGCAGAGGAATTGAAGGCGATTCGGTCGGGGCTATCTAGCATTCGAGAGAAGCTCCGTCTCGCCTCGCCGCGAGAGACCACACACCCAGAGGATGCCGCTCACTCGCTGCTCGGCATTTCTCGGTTTCTGGTTTGTCAGCAATTTATGGCGAGGGGAATGCATCCCTGGGGCGTCTTCTGGCGCACCTCCTCACTGGATCTGGGGATGTGAGCATCCTCGCATGGACTGGCGCCTCAGGTAGCTTCAGCAGTTCCCTGCCCGCTTATATCACTGTCTTCCGCGGATCGGCAACATCTCCCATTGCCGATCCCAGATCTCGGCGAGATGGCGAGATTCATCAACGCGTCTCTCCCGTTCGACCTCGATGTGGCCTTGAGCCTATACGATCGCCTCCGAGGTCTCTCGGCGCTGTGGTTCTCTGCAAATCGGATGAAACTTCCCTGCATTGCTTTCCCACTCTCTCCACTCGCGTTTCATCGATCGAACGCCGATCGCGTTTATCGCGCTGATACACTGACGTTTGGGACGGTGCAAATCAGAACGAGACAGAATCTCTCTCGGACGACGACGTTGTATCTCGTCCATCTGTGGTTGGATGCCCTCTTGCAGCCAGAAGACGCCCACTCCATCGTGGATGACCATGCGGCGCTACCATCGCCGGACAGAGACGACGAGGACATCCCAGATGATGAAATTATAGACGATGTTCCGTGGGCACCCCAACCCACATCGACGTACCAACCTCTTCAAATGGACGACGAGACGCGCGTACGACGGTTCGTCGCGCGTTTTAGGCAACCGTTTGGTGCCCTCCTTGTCACGCCAACGGGCGCAGGTCGACGCGCAACGCCGGACTACAGGCGGGCCGCAGCGGATTGTTTGATCACGGTGCGGATCCAGGAGAACGTGTCGTTGGCTTGTGTCCTGGACAACGTACAGACGCTCGACGTGTTGTAGCGAGGTGTCGCCACGTAATTCCACGTTTGTTGCCGCATCCGCTCGTCATACCATCCTTTGTGGAGACGTCGATGATGAAAGAGGTCGAGTGTAGTAGACGAGCTCAGGCGAGATGGTAGGCGTTCAGTAGTAAGATTCGCAATGTAGTCGAGACTATATACTTTTCTACTGAATTGATAGGATGATCTGTATAGTCAGCAATAGTGTAGCGAGAGCCGCTACGAGCGCTCTTCGCCCGATTCAACGCACGCACCCCCTATTTGTTTCGCATCTCGAGTCTTTCGGCCCTGGAGTGCACTAGCCTCATTCAGACTGCCAGGCACGAGATGTTCCCACCTGCCCTTTGCTCGGCAGGTCAGGCTCCAGTTTGTCTTCTTCCGGAGTGGTCAGAGCGACGTCCAGAGACTGACTCAACCTCCATCGATTTGGGATCTCCAGAGATCTTGGACATACGGAGCACGCGAAACATCGCTGGATGACCAGCCTTAGACATCAGAACACGATCCTGGTATAACGAAGAGACTGGCCAGACGTTGAACGAAAAGTCGGATCGAGTGAGAGTGAGCTAGCATAGGCTGTCGCGCGTTTCCCTACATATATAATGTAGTTCGTCACAACAAATGGCGGCACGAAGGAACCGTTGCCATGATGTCGGGCAACACTCTACACTCAGGAACTCGCTGCCTCGGGGGTCAGGAGTGTCGATTTCTGCGATCCAATTCCTAGCCCGAGACGACCCGCCGAAAATGGGTGACTGAATTCGACGACCGAAACAAGTCACAGAACCTCTACACCACCGAGCCATGACCTGACGTAGTGGTCAGGTTGACCTGTGAACAGAGAGGTTAGCAAGCGGGGGGGGGGGTGGACGGATGGACGGGGAAGAGCGTGAAGGGCTCTTCGGTCCGGGACGGAGCCTGACTTGCCGGGTAGTAGGGCGTG
>JBBPLT010000298.1:0-33916 GCA_038089955.1 Strobilomyces dryophilus | reverse complement strand
GAGAACGTGCACGGGGTCGCTGGCGTCGGTATCGCGAACGTGGTCTCGAACGCCCAGGAGGTGGAGAGGAAGGACGCCCAAAAGAAGCTGAGATCGATGATCACGTTTGACGACGGTAAGCGCCACAGTGGCTTTCGCCCGTGCGATCTTCCCCTGACCCTCGGCAAGGTAGCAGTTGGTCCCCCATTCCTGTCCCGTCGGTTGACAGCGATGGCAAGCAGTTCTCGTGCGATTCTTCCAAGCCCGAAGAGTGTTCGTTGCACTTGCATTCTGTCACCGACCCTCACAACTTTGGACCCATCTTCTCTTCCACTGCTCCGGGCCTCGTGATGGGGGTCGGCTCCGTCGGGAAGCAGCTCGCCCCTTATGACGACTGCGATACTTTCCTGAGCACTGACGCTGGGCTGACGTGACGCATGGTCCGAAAGGGGCCCCATATGCACGAGTTCGGTGACTCGGGTAGTATCATCATAGCCATGAACGACGAGATAACCGATACTGTGAGCTATTTCACCAATTTCGGTAACTCTTGGTATGTCTCACGTCGCGCTTCCCTGTGCGTTGCACTGACCGCGTCGGCACGTTTCAGGAAACAATTTACTCTTGGCGTCACCGTACGCGCCAGAGCGCTCACCACCGTCAGCGACGCCACGTCCCAAAAGTTCATCCTGCTCGGCCAGCTCTTCCCGAAAAGATCAAAGGGAAGGCGACGGTCGCTACGCCGTGATCTATCTCGATTCCGCCGGCATGCGATCTCGCAAGTGCGACGACAATGACTTTGAAAGGTGGTTCGCGCGCGCGAGGCCCGAATCGGAGTGCTTGATGGGCGTGAAGGTGCGTCGTGCGCGCACCCACGGTCGAGGACACATGACCGACAGAACCCTCAGCAATGGTACAACCGTCGCAAGGCGAACGCGAACTGCTACGTGGGCAACAAGTTCATCGATCCCGTCGTCCACGAGGAACGATGCTCTTGCCAAGACCACGACTACGAGTGGTAAGTCGTCGTCGGTCAGCGATACGTGCTCGTCAAGACCGTTAATCTGCTTCAGCGACTACAATTTCGTCCGGAGCGGCGACCAGTGCGTTCCAGCAGGACTCGAGCGTATTCCGAGCACCATGTGTACATCAGGCAAATAAGACGAAACGTATATGGGGCCGTCGGGATATAGATTGATAGCGGGTGACTTATGTGACCCAGGCCATGGTGCAAAGAAGGACGACCCGGTGCGGAAACTGTGTTCACAAGGTCTGTACTCCTGGCCCGAGGATTGAGGAGGTGGAACTGACGCGTACGAATGTAGCTGAACCTACGGAGGGTGAAATCACCGACCAGATCCTAGGTCGTTTGGTCTGTTTCTCGCCGAATCCTTGCTTAAGCCCGATCTAGCACCGCTTCAACGCCAAGGTCGTTCAACACGAGTTCTTCAAAGAATCGAGCGTGAGTGGACGACGATCTGGATGCCGGGCTGTACGCTGGAATGAACTATCACAGACTGCCCTCGTCTTACTGGGCGACAACACGATCTGGCAATCGAGCAACGAAGGGCTCACTTGGGAGCAGAAATTCCCAGGAGAACATTTCCTGAGGTTCTACATGCACACTCATTCCAACGAACGGGCTTATCTCCTCACCGACGCGTCGACAAATTTCTCCACGACCGACGGTGGTCAGTGGTGGCACCCTCAACAAGCACCATCTCGTCCGAACTCGTTTGGCGTCCCGGTGCTTCGCTTCCAACCCCGTTCCGATTTCATCATCTGGGTCGGTGATGTGGACTGCGACAACAACGCCGCAAACTGCCGAGTCGGAGCGCAATATTCGCACGACAATGGACGAAACTGGCGATTCATCGAAGACTACGTCCGCAACTGTAACTGGGCGCGTGACAAGGAGCTCCTCGTCGACCAAAACCAGATCCTGTGCGAGTCATACCAGACCAAGCAGGGCTCGCAGCGCTTCTTTGACAACAACAATCCGCCGCAGCTCATTTCGGGCAGGACGTCAAGAAGACCAAGCTGTTCGATCAGGTCGTCGGTTTCACCAAGTTTTCTGAATACCTCATCGTGGCCGAATTGGATCGTCTCGCGTACGATTGCGTGCGCGCGCGTGCAGACGGAGGACCAGTTTCTACCTTCTAGAAACTCCTTGGATCTTCGAGTTTCGCTCGATGGACTGACGTTTGCGACTGGAAAATTCCTCCCAGGGATGCATCCCGACACGCATGTACGTCCGATGCATCCATCCCCTCGAACGGACATTAACGATGATGTGTAGGCATATACTGTTCTAGAATCAAGCACCGATTCCGTCTTCCTGCATATGACCATGTCCGACTGGCCGAACCCTCCATGGGGTAACATCTTGAAGTCTAACTCCAATGGGACGTACTTTGGATTGTCAATAGGGTGTCAACAGGAATGAGTACGGATACGTTGATTTCGAAAAGTTTTCTGGACTGGACGTGATCGCGTTGGTAAACGTCGTGGCTAATCCGGCGGAAGCAACTCTTAACGGGAGAAAAGCGCTCCAAGCGAGGATCACGCACAACGACGGAGTTTTCCGCGTGTACAGCCATGGTCGTCTAAATGGGTTCACAGGCGGAAGCTGGAAACCGCTCGCGGCGCCCAAGGTTGATTCAAGGGAGGCCATATGCTTGCTCCACGACCGTAGGTCGCGTTCGTCATCTCAGTTGATTACGGCATTAATTTTTTCTACAGAGCTGTGCCCTCCATATTCACGGGTTCACAGAACGTCGAGACCCGCGGGCGACGTACAGTCATGGACCGGCACTTTATACACCACCGGCACTTTATACAAACAACAATAGCATGCAACATTCGGCCTTGATTGGTGCAACAACTCGAGTAGGATAGACATACAACCAAATGCCATCATGTACAGTAGCTCCTGTAAATTTCACGCATTCCAGTGATGAAATGATATATGTTTTCTGTTGAAAATTACAGGAATGTATCCAATAATGCTCAACAAGGCCAGGTACACAAGAAAAAAATCTGATATGCAATGGATTGGATGCTAATACAAATGATGGAATTACTGTAAGTACTGATCAAAATTGAGTGGATGTGCCAGTGCAATGCCGGGTGAGCAAGTCCCAATGCCTACAATCAGCATTATCAGTATGCGTGATATGCCATAAAAAGAAATTGCTGACCAAGCAAGCATCAGCAAGCAAGAGGGACAGAATTGACCGTGAAAACCGCCAGAAGCAAAAGAAGCTCAAAGCGAGCTCATGGTAGCCTGGAGGGAGTAAGACAGTGCATGTAAACAATGAAGCAAGACACGACAGGAAGTTTACCAAGAACAATTGCAGCTTTGGGCAGATGAAAGAGATCTTGCCAAGCTCGAGAAACGGTGAGTGGGTTGGGCAAAACCAAAGCGCGGAAAACTGGAGGGTACTCCCTCGAAATCCTGGGTGAAAGGCGCCGGCAATGTCGAAGCTGAAGGTGGGAATGAGCATGACAGCGATGAGGGCATACGGTCTGATGGTGGGAGTGAGGATGAGTGATGTGCAGTGATAAGGATCAGAACCTCGCTTAGATCCACCTGCCAGCACTGATATCCCAAATTTGGTCTGTTCAAACTGCTGGTGGACCACAATAAACTGGGTTTTCTTGTCGTTGGTTTTGCCTCTCGTTTTTCAACATCTCACATATTACCGACCTATAACACAGTTGTACATACATTATACCATACATTATACACTTCTGATCTAAGATCTTGGAAATGTTGAGTTCCCAACATCACTTCTAAATATGGTGTATAAAGTGCCGGTCCATGACTGTACAGCCCGAACGTCGTAGGCGTTGTCATGGCGGTCGGTAACGTAAGCGAGGCGCTCTTGCCATACACCGAGAATGACACCTTCTCCCGGGATGGTGGTTTCACGTGGGAAGAAGTCCACAAAGACGCCCATATCTGGGCGTTTGGGGACTCTGGGTCCATTATTCGGATCGTCAACGACGAAGAGCCGACGGATCACGTCTTGTTCACGACTGATGAAGGTCTGTCGTGGCGGGAGTACTCGTTCGGGAGTGAGAAGTTGAGGATCGAGTCAACCGTCGGGGTGCCCGAGGACACGAGCAGGAAGTTCATGCTCCTTGGGTATGCGCTTGGGTCCTCGGGGTCGACGATCATCCGCATTGACTCTACGTCGTTCATGCACCGACAGTGTATGTTCGTCTTTGGGGGTGTCTCGCAGCGCACTGACTCCCTTGGAGGCGTGTTGAGCGAGGAAGATCCCACTCACAACGACTTCGAGTTGTGGAGTCCCAGCGAAAGGAGAACGGAAGTGTGTCTCTTTGGTCGCCAGGTGCTTGCCCATCTTTCACGTGTCGGTACGATCGTGTAACGTCTGTTGCAGGTGCTCTACCAGCGCCGGAAGTGCGACGCCAACTGTGTGGTCGGCAAGGAGGCGAAGCAGTGCACAAGTTTGTGCACAACTGCGCCTGCTCGATGGACGACTTTGAGTGGTGCGTCCGGGTCACCTGCCACCTCGGTCCCTCTGACCTCGTGCATCTGTGTGCCGGTGCTGGGGACGACGCCCCTCGAGGACGATGACACGTGTCGCGGTGGCGACGAATACTGGTACGAGCGGACCGCGTACCGCAAAGTGATGCATTCGAGCTGCGAAGGTGGGAACCGGATCGCCTGAGGTGCACGGCACCTCTGTCCAGGGATCTAGGGCCACAGCAGACTCTTTTGGACCGTGGTGATCCTGTTTCCGTTTGCTATCACAGCGCTCGTGGCCCGGCGTGGTGGTGGTACAGGAGGAGTGGACTCGCGAGAGGTCAAGGGCTCGCTGACTTTTTCTTTCGTGCAGGACGATTCGCTTGCCTGGGGATCACACGGGCGGGTACAGGGGCGCGAGCGTCTTGGACACGCTCGCTTCGGTACCGTGGTTCCTCGTCGGACTGGGCGGGATCGCGTACGAGTACGTGGCTTCGAGGCTCGATTGGGTGTCTACCTCATACCGCTCGCGTGGGGGATACAGGGACCTACCGATCGACGAGGACGCACAGATATTGCGGTTCGAGGACGAAGAGGAGTAGAGGGCGAAAAATATGCGCGATTCATTCTTTTTCATTTTCTTATCACTTGACTTAGCTAGCGTACACTGACCCTCCTTTTTTTTCTCTTTCCTTTTTTTTCGGCGGAGTCTATTTATTCGACTGTCTGTTGTATCGTCGAGCGCCGCACGTAACGCTCGAATTCAAAGGTGACCATGCGCTCCGAATCTTTCGACAGCAGCTGAATTGATTCCATGAAGCTTGATTGAGAGTGGGACCATGCTCGTGGGAATATGAGCGAAAGGCTCTGGACCGGCCCGACGTCGGTCGCCACACTTTTACATGTCTTTTGTTTCCAAAAAATTCAACGGCCCTTCGGGCGAACCTGGACCCGGATCGTGTGCGAAACACGATTCCGTCTGAACTGGGCAGAATGATTGTTTTACTTGGTGACATCTCGAATGATGGACCCTTGAGGAAGGGTTCCGTCATGGAACCCTTCCTCAAGGGTCCATCATTCGAGACGTCCGTCTGTGCACAGAATGGCAGTGGGTGGTCCCACTCTCGGCTATGTAGGTATTCGTCGTGAACATGTTCCACACGAAACCCGGAGCGCCGACGAGACAGAGCTCCATACGAATATCTAATAGTGCTGGTGGCTGCAGTGAATACCATGGATATCTCGTGGCCTCATTCCTTCGACACAGTTTATAACCTGCGCTCCTGCACACAATTTTCGAGACGAGATTTATCCGGCGCAATGGCGACAAAACGGCCCTCTCTTCGTCATAGACGAAACCGCAAACTGATCCTTTTCCCACTTGTCGGTGACCCCATCAACGGAGGTGTGAGCGAATGCAGCCACTGCTGTGATTTTGCTCTTCAGGCCAATCTCACACAGGAGGAAGCAATGGAAAATGGACATTTGCCCACCCCCTCTTCAACATCTGAAAGAGAAACCCCCGCAGAGAACACTGACATTGTTTGCGCAACCGCACCGCATCCAGCAAGGGGACATGCTTTTCTTGACGGGAGACTAGTATCCCGTGGTGAGCACATATCACGAGAAGGTTGGCTCTCCTAAGATACAGAAACTCCTCAACAAACCGAGCCACATCAGCAATCAATGCGGGCAGCTGTACCCCATGTGGATACACGACTCACCATTCATACATCACTGAATCATATCCAATGAATTCGAAATCATGGCGTAACTCGGCGAACGTTACAATCTGGTCCACGTCGGGCGAAGATCCAGGTGGGCGAAACTCCACCACATTCCACAACGCTCACATCAGCCAGCAAGCTGCAATCCGGTTGCAACTTCGGTACCGACCGCTGATCTAATGATCTCAGTCGTAGTGGGAGTCGATCCGAGCGGGCCGATCACTTACCTTGCTCCTTTGACGACTTCCCCAGCCTGGCGTTCGTCTGGGTCGACGCTTTCACGCGACCGACAGTCAATCAGTACTTGAGGGTAATTTCTGAGTAAGAGACATAAGGCATCCTTACCAAGAGTGGTCTCGAGGACTAAGGTTGTGTAGAGTTCATCTCAGTACTAGAAGATGACATATGGGAGACGGTTGTACCACCGTCATTCAATTTTCCGTGTACCCCGCCAATGGCATCAGAGAAGGGTCCAATTCGCATGTCCTTGTGATGGCGTATTACTGGTAAATCTTGGTAATGAAGACGGTGCGATCGTCCCCATCGCTGATGATACTACGTCATCAGCCATCAGGCCCAGATCTACATGTACTGCTCGCAGGACATTGGAAGCACGCACACCGTTCATTGTCATAAATTCCATCAGGGCCAGCAACCTAGCGCATAATGTCTTATAATATGTTATAATCATTTTTTAATGATAAATTATTATAAGCCCTTGTAATACCTTACACGGGATTATCGTGCTAGTGTTGTATTCTCTACGATAGACTCTACGGTACAAACGGACTCGGACATTTCCGGCTTAGCTAATCGGGTAGATAAAGCTTTCGCATCGTCGAGTCTCCACCTCAGTCACTGACGCGTATCAGTACTGAGTGTACTTCTACAGCTAGGTCACTGGTCCTGATGCTGAAGGGACTGGATTCCAGAATGGATCCGCAATTCTGACTTCATTATGTAGTCAGTCACGTAGTAAGTGAGAGCCTTTGCTGCAGGACCAGAACCGATAAATTTTATATCCATATTGCTCTGCAACAGGAAAAGAACAACGTCATTGTAATTATTTATCCAAGGATGCAACCGGCGGAGCAAGATCGACTGAGTATCCTCGTCGATCTCCGTCTCCGCTCTGGTCTCCCCTGTGAGACGCATCCGGCATATGGAATTCGACCTGGCCTCCCCTGGCCTCAGATATTTAAATCATGTATCGTTGTGAATGTGCCAGTTATATTCCATAGCCAATCGTGAAACAAACCGTCAAAAGCATTCAGCGAACTCGTCTTCTTGTAAACACGCGACCTGAGGAGGCTTCTCAACTCGAAGATTGCTTTCATCCTCCTGGCGGACGGGCCTGGCATACCCTCCGATACGAAAACGGGCACACGCATTCCCGGAAGCTCACAATGAATGACATCCTCCAACCACCCAAATACCTCGGGAAATGCGCTCCCCTCGGTGCCAGCTCCACTCTGCTGAATGTCCTGGGCACGCAATCGACTCTCTCGTCGACGACAAGCGTCGTCATCTAAGCGTTTTGCCTAATCCTCAGGCAATGCCTCGACTCGCGCCTCACGCGCTACGCCTGCCCAAACACTGCGACGCCGATTTCGCTCTTCGGACCAGTCTCGCACAACGGGGGGGAATGGGAGACGGACGTTTGCCCGCCCCTTCTTCAACTTCTGAAAGAGAAACCTCCGCGGAGGACACTGACATTCTTTGTGCAACCGCACCGCACCCAGTAAAGAGACACGCTTATCTTCACGAGAGACTGGTAACCCGTAGTGAGCACATAACACGAGGAGGTCGGCACGTGTAAGATACGGAAACTGCTCGACAAACCGCACCACATCGGGAATCAATGCAGGCAACTGCACCCCACGCGGATGCACGACTTGCTGTTCGCACGTCATTGAATCAAATCCGATGAATTCGAAGTCGCGGCGTAACTCGGCAAACGTTACAATCTGGTCCACATCGGACGAAGACCCAGGCGGACGAAACTCCACCACACTCCACTGCGCTGCCGACGACATCAGGCACCACGCAGCGACCCATAAGCACCGCCCGAAAGCACACGCACCGGTCATCGTTATAAACAGAGCGAGCACCAACCATTATGAAAGCGAAACACAAGTCAGTAAAACAGCAGATAGACGTCTCGGCCGGTAGGAAAGGGGACTAAAGACGATACAATCACGCCCCTCTCACGAAAAAGGAAAGCCCCGTCTGCGGGCCGCCCGCGGACCGGTGTTAGTCTACGTTACGAACAGGGCTTGGGCCATGCGTAAACCTGGAACCCTAATCAGGTCCAGGAACTTTGAAGTCCCAGAAGTGACAAGTACTTGCGCTGCAGGCAGCGTCATAAAAATACGTACAGCAAACATCGATCCTCCACTTCCTGGGACCACAGGCACAAGCATTCCCCACGAGACATGACGATCTTACAGAACTCTTCCTCCTCTAAAGGTGTTCCAATGAGACACTCCTGGGAGAGGCTTTTCATTCTTGCGTCCTGTCGTGCGCATGAGTCGATCCCATCTGCTCCAGCAGAAACACGACGAACGTACCCTTATTGCCGACCTTGCTCCAAGCATCGAGGTTTTTATGCAGCAATCTCAAGATACTCTCCGCGTCCGTGTCATTGACCCCTTCCTTTGGGTGAGCATCCGCATCCTTCACCGCCTCGCTCGCCAATCGGATCGCCGTGGTGAGGTCGCCCAGCGGATCGCGGTGGAACCGCGAAAACTTCAATATGACGTACAGACGGATCGGATCCACCGACGAAAGCCCATTGCCAACAGTCGCCATGTAACGGGCTGCCGCATAAGCAAAATATGATTTTTTGACCAACTCCTCGCGTTGGCTGGGCGAGTGATAGTAATATTCGGATGCACGATGAAGGTAATCGCCGATCCTGGAAACAAGGATTCGTCGGATGAATCTCTCCTCTCTGAAGTGTGGAAGAACTCACATTCGGCTATAGAAGACGCACGATACCGTGGACTTCGTCGAGGGGATGATATGTGTACTAAGAATATGGACAACTTCCTCGCAGATTTTGCTTCTATCGGACCTCTTACGGGCATTGAAGAGCTGTTTGTATCCAAACGAGAAAAGGCTGCGTTCCTCTAGAGTCAACGCCGGATCCAAATAGATGACGTCTTTCGTATGTTTGTCCACGTCTTACGAGAAATGTAAACACAGTAAGCACTCAATCACGGAAGTGACTCACCCTCCCAACACTCGGCTTGTCTGGCAGCCTTAGCACGATGAAACAATTCTTTGCGATTATCGCCCGGTTCTTTGTGATCTATGGAAAAATACAGCGAAGGACACTGGTCTTGTCCTTCCCAAGGGAACTCGATGACTGCAATTATGTGTAATATGGAGAAAATACGACAAAGTGATACTCACGCTTTTTCTCAAGCAACTTCTCCACGGTGATTTCTCCGCACAGCATTTCAATTTCACATCCAAGCATTGTAAACGTGCAGATCGAGATGCGGAGTGTTACAGACCGGTCAGGCGGGCTGATAGCTATCAAGGTCAATCAGCAGATAACAGCAAGAAAAATATTACAGTTCAATTTTGTCGTGCCACTCAAAAGCCTCCCCAGACACCACGGGTTTCTTCGTTCTGCGTCTCGTCTGAACCTCGGCACTAGACTGCACAGCCATAACCACGTGGCATTCTGGGGTAATTGCTTCAAATTTACCGCGGATATCTATGAAGACATGTCGTATGATTCCCGCGATGACGATGACAGATGCACGACCCACTCTTGACAACACCGACTATTCGAGAGTTGTCAGCGTGCGGTTCAGAGATCTCGGCGACTGCTCCCTCACTGCAATGAACGTGTAGGTTGGGTAGACGGGCGCGAAACAGTGTATAATGACAGACCCTTTGTGTCCTTGATATACTACGACATCTGAGGGAAGCAGTCAAGTAAGTTGAATTTCTCTGAGCCAGTACTAACCATGCTGCAGATCAATCGAACATTGTTTTTTCAAGAACTGCATAAAGTCGCTCTTTCGTAGCAGTACGTCAGTCGGAATTTTTGCTATGGCCCAAAAGTCAACCATGAATAAGGTCAACAGAATACCACCGACCGCTGCGGTGAATTTAATCCATTCACTGTCATGAGTAACGGCAGCTTTCATGTTGGGGTTCTACGAATGAACAAGTCAACACTTTGAGGTACCCAACGTGAATATCTGACCGCAAACCTCCTCCAGCCGGTAACAGTTTATGATATCAGATGGGTTCGCCGGCTTGCGGGCTGATTAGTTCCCGCATGAGAAGTAAGGGTACACATGCCAACCTGGGGTGCGGTCGTTTGTATTTTCTTCCGTCCAAACGACTTCCTCGACCAGCCCACAATACCACCAATAAATGATTGATCACCGATCTGATCGAATCGTTTCTCCAATTCGTACAAGCGCTGATGCGACAAGGTAATCTTGAACCCCCTCAAAAAATACACTTGTCGAATAATTCTTCTTTGGTATCCAATGGTCCCTTAAAATTGTCGGTAAACGTAGAACGCCAGATATGATTTCCGTCCTTGCCCCCTTCCAGCCATACTCGAGGCTGGCCACGCAAGCCACTAGCGGCACCTGGTCTGTTCAATGACGCCATTGAGCAGGAAGAAGCTTTATATAGGGAACTATTCTCAACCCGTTTATGGCATTGAAAGGCGAACGTATACCAAGCGTCTGCATGGTCGCGGGCGAGCTCACGAAATGAATCGTGGGAATTGGACTCATAGAACTCAGCCCCGTCAGGAAGGATTAGAATTGCGCCCCCCAGGGAAGACGACTGGTTGGGTGAACTCGTGTTGATTTTTTCTACACCAGAAAATGCTCATTTAGTGACCGTGGTCGTTGTTGAATACATACATTTGTTTTGCGCCCTGGAGCAGGATAGTACTGCGAGCCTGTTCTGCGGCGCGATTGACATCAATTTCGAGTTTCGGTGGGGAGATAGGCACGAATGTTGGTAATGCCAAGTTCTCATTCCTCCAACGTTCATGTAGCTGGTGGTTAGCTGGCTTGGACACGCTGAAAAGGACGTCAAATCCCCTGTCGGAGTCCACGACCCCGACGTCTCCGATCTGGATTCCTGCTTTCTGATACTCCATGGGTAGCTCCTTGATACGGTTCAGCAGGCGAGGTTCCTATGAAGGGTATCTGCGCATCGCTGCCAGCATGGATCTGGCATATATATCTTGGGGGGTGTCGCCCATGCTGACGGAATAGAAAATGCTCGCTGTCACACAGGTCACATCGCATCACGCATCGCGTGACTCGACCATCTGGTAGTGGCTTCTTCGCGCCCGCCGTGTCTATTTCATCCAGAACGCACCACTTGTTTTTTTCGCGCGCCACCGCCCACTCGTCACTTCCACCATGCGTATTTCAGCATGGCTGTGCTATGATCATTTTCTTGTTCCCACAAGCCGACCGCCATGGTAGAATGACTCGGGTAGATACGGAGGTCGTAAGCCCAGCTCTTTTTTTTCCCGTTTCACATTGATGTTGACGCGGTGCCAGCTCATTGAGATATCATCCTCTGGTATGCTATCCGCCTGCACCGGTTGTCGTGCGTGATGTTGCTCAAGTCGGAGTTGAGAATGTCGACGTAGTCTCGAGCAGAGACAGCGACGTTTGTTGTCTTGATGGTGCGTGTTCCACAGCTTCCCTCGACTATTCGCGTGTCTCAAGTAGCCATGTAGCAACCAAGTGCAAGATGTACGCCGCGGTGGTGAAGGTTAACGCGGCGTTGGCCCCGCCTCATTCGCAGACGTGACCACTTTCGTTCCGAATCCCAAGCTACCCAGATTCTCGAGACTCGCTTCGTGACCCCCTCTCGTCCTGAATCCTTGCTGTCGACATACTCTACACCCGAGACGACGCCATCACGTCCATGCTCCGAGTCAGGGCGATGCCGGGACGGTCGCAGGTTCGAATCTGGCCTCAGACACAAACTGCAGGAAGTAATCAGGGGCAACGACACCACAGAACATACGTATCATGCTTCGTAATGCTATGGAGCAAACAAATAAATTTTGGCAAGAGACCAGCAACCTAGATAAAAGTCCCGAGTGGTAACAAGCGACACAAGTCGTCTAATCTTCCTTGCGCCTCATTCCTCTGCTCCACCCTCGTGATCATGGGGGGAGGCTGGGAGTCTCTGGACTGGGATATCTGTGCCATGCATACACTCACGGAACTTCTGCTTTTCGATCGTGAACAGAAGCGAGGTCACGAACAGCGCAAACACGACGATGCAGTTAAGCCAAGCGAAAGCGAGCATTGCAGTAAGAGTTTGGCACTGCCAGTAGGTCCAGCACGACGAGAGATCTGCCCAGTAAACATTAACTTGTGGAGGATTACTCATGTGCTATGGATAAGAGAAATGTTAGCAAACGCAGCTATTAAACTACAAGGCCACCTACCATGGCAACAGTAGCGCCAACCAGCCAAAGGGTGAAGACGACAAAGAGACCAATAAGCTCCGCTGCGAAGGAACTAAAGAAACCATAGTCGTGCGTGTCGTAGATCATATGGATGCTAAATTCGACAGTGAGCGGAGATAGGTCCCATAGACAAGAAAAATCTTACACAAATAATGCCCAAATGATCGTGAGGGTGCTTGTTACCAAGAGTTCAGCAACCACCAGGTCTTAAAGCGTGTCACATCGTAGTCAGTAAGTGGAAGGCTTGACGAGAGTAAAGCCGCACCGTAAAACCGATTTCCATTATTTGTCGGATCGGACGGGGGGATGTGGGTGGTGTAGTGTATCCTCAACGCAGACAACACTAATGTGGTAGTCGCGAAGAAAATCTATCATCCGAGTTCGGTAAAGAAAACTGGGAGAGAAGCAAGCGCACAAGGATGCAATACAACACGATGCGCATACGACGGATCCAATCCATCATGGTAACTACTTGGTGGGCAAAAAGAGCGGAATTACCTAGGGTTATATGTAATGTTTGGAGTGCCACGCATGGAAAGCCACAAATCTACGGGCTCGAGTGGCCCACCATGCCACGAACATAGCGGACAGCATGTGACAATCGTGAGGATGAATATGATTGGCTGTCAATCTTTTGATAGGAAGGCCGGGCATGTCCTGGACCAACGACGGGATCGGACTCCCTTACGCCTCATTTCGTCTCTACTAGCCGGCTGATCGGGCATACCATCAACCCGGGTTTTAGTTGGTTTCTTTCAAAGTGTACCGCAAACTTACTCTATTCCGTGTACATCGCTCTGCACGGTGGCTAGCTGGCTCGAGCAAGCAACGTGCACACACATGCTTGTAGAGGCTATTAGCATGCAGTGCGCACATAGAGGGAACGAGTGTGTGTCTGGGCGAACGACCCGAGGCGCTACGAGGGCGAGCAAGCTACCTTGCCTTGGTGAAGGAGCCTGAGACGCATGCAGCAGTGCGCTAACGAGATTGGTGCGCAACGCGATGCCGGGAAACCATGGTTCCAGGGTGGCGGAGGTTTTTGGGCACGGCATTGCACTGGCAGAATCTCAGTGGAGCCAGGGTGGCAGAGTCGCCGAGCACACCGGGGCGCTGGCATGGGCGCGTTGGTACGTGCCAGCGGGCTTCTTGGGCCAGTATGGCGGAGACCTCGCGTGGAGTGATACCAGCGGAGCAGCAGGGTGATGGCGTGGACATGGCGATGCGCCGGCACGGGAGTATGTGGTCGGGGTGATGCACATCCGTCGATCCATATGACTGCAGGGCCGAGCGGACTGGAGAGCAGGGCGTCAGGCGGCTGAGCGGGAGCCGAGACGCGCTAGGAATGTCAGTGCTGAGGTGCACTGGCATGGAAAACCAGTTGGCACGCGGGTAGGCCAGCAGGCTGTCGCGCCTCCAACCCGAAGGCGCGAGGGTGGAGAGTCGCAGGAATTTTTCGGAGACTTGCTCGAGCCAGAGTCGAGGGAGGTCGGAGACTCGGACCTAGGGACGAGCCGGAGGGAGCACCAAGTGAGGGGACTCCAGCCCCTCCGAGCGGTGTCAAGGGTCCTGGCGCATTGGCTGGCATCCGAGGTTGGCGTACCCTTTGGACCATTGCGCCAGTAATTCGCGTGTTGCTATGTATGTTACTCGTTCTCGCGTCCGTATGTCGCTCTCAGTCGAGTCCTGCGAGAAGCGGCGATCCAAGGTCTGTGCACGCGCATGCTCGCTCCGACCTGATCTCGTCGTTCCGATCCAGCTAAATCGTATGCCCCAAGTCCACGTCAGCGCGGCGTTGCTGTGCGTCGACGAGACGGTCGAGAACGCGTCCTATGGTGCGCAGCGCTTCCTCTCCAGCTCGTGCGCTCCGTCAGTCTCCCCCGGGCCAGGCGCGTCGACACGAACACAGCGATCGTGAAGGCAGTCGTGAGCCCCTCTCCCTCTCTTTTCCCCCGCCACAAGTGACAGGGCTGACGCGCGCGCGGAGCGGACGTCGCCCCTCTCCACCTCGTCTCTCGCAATTGTCTGATCACCTCCGTTCGGCGGCACCGACGTGCATGAGCCGTTCACCTGCCCCTCTCTTCAACTCGGTTGGAGTACAGACCGTCCGTCCCACTTATGGTAGCCATAACGGGGTCACCTATATTATTTCCTTTTTCGGACACGGCGTGCAGTGGTGACACGCGCACCACGTCGACTGGAGGTGAGCTACTTCGTAACCGTTCTAACCATCAATTACAGTATGCGCACTCTAAAGACGAGGCATTGAAGGAGATGACGTCGACTCAGCTTGGAAATACTAGTATGACAACAGCACAGTCCTCGTCGCCAGTTCTCCTCACGCTAGAACCCTTGGCATCCTTGTTTGCGCTTTCCAACGGATGTTGCACAGTGGCGGACTGATAGGGATCGCTTCCAATGGTCCAGCCATTAAAGACGTCGTTTATTGTCCAGATGACGATCTGCGAAATTGGATTGCTTTATGCTCTAACACTACTTCCCGTCTACTTCCTCCCCCACGCACAACCAGCATATTTTATATCCATTATCCTAGAAACCGCGGTCTCGCTCTTAGAACTCTTCCTGTTTGCAGCGCTGATGCATGCGGCAAAGGACGATGCCGACCAGTCCCTGTGATCTTGGATGCCATTTTTGTGGTTCTTGGGCAATTTGCGTTGCCATTGGAGAATTGATGTGGCAAATTTCCCGTCAGTGTCGACTTCATATAATGTTTCTAACGCCTATTGATGACAGCGGATTTCAGGGACGATTTGCGGACTCTCTCGCGCCCAGTTATCGGCATCGCGATCATGGGCTACGCGATTCGGGCGGGATTTATCTTCTTGGTGTTGTTTCCCGAGATTTTATCGCTCGTGTCCCGTTTCCAGCTTCCAGATTGGGTCTCAGGTCTGGCCAGCAACAACAACCTGCCGCTGACAATGCCGCCCAACCTGACGCCCAACCTACTGCCCAACCTCGCATCCAACCTCATGCCTAACCTCACGCCGAACCTCTCGCCAACGAACGAGCCGCTTTTGCCGCAGAACGAAGTGCTCCTGCTACAGAACGAACCACTCGCTGCCGAATAAGTTGCTCGTGCCACTAATCAAGTTCCCCCTACAATTCGACTCTGAACTCCAACCTCTGGACCTCTCCTTTTCATTGTGTACGAGATATGACCATGAGCACAATATCTGTATCCATACCAATTCATTGTATATGAGAAGTTTCCCTGCGACTGTTGC
Source organism: Strobilomyces dryophilus (assembly GCA_038089955.1). Classification (NCBI taxonomy): domain Eukaryota; kingdom Fungi; phylum Basidiomycota; class Agaricomycetes; order Boletales; family Boletaceae; genus Strobilomyces; species Strobilomyces dryophilus. The sequence continues at coordinate 17,989 of JBBPLT010000298.1, read as the reverse complement.
TGCGATTTACGCGTCGCCTGGTTGCCTGCTCCAAAACCCCAAAGGCGAGAGCGAATCGTTGAGCAGGTGCCGGCGCCAGCACCTTCGGGCACGGCACATCCATCGGAAAGCGCAAACAAGAATGCCAAGGGTTCTAGTGTGGGGAGAACCGGCGACGAGGACTGCGCTGTTGTCGTACTAGTATTTCCAAGCTGAGTCGACGTCTTCTCCTTCAATGCCTCGTCTTTAGTGTGCGCATACTGTAATTGATTACTGACTCAGACAGCCATTGAAAAGGGGTCAAAAGAGGAGTCGAGTACGTTGGCCAGCCATGCATCCTTCCGAAAGCACCCACCCATCTTCCTCACCGTCCTGTTCACCATCGGGGGCGTGCATGCCAAATCTCCATCGGCGAGCTCGAGCCAACCCGATGACGTTGCGGGGGAAACGTGGATGTGGACACGTCCGTCGTCCTCGGTCCCGCCCAGAGGGTAGTAGGCCCGAGCGTCCCGTCGCGCGGCGCCACGCCCGCGCTCTGCACCCGTCTTTTCGACGTCTCTCCCCCTTTACCGTACTAGGTGCTGTTGGAATAGAAAGTCCGGAATGCCGCCTCCCATGCTACCACCAGGAGACGCGTGATCGCCTGCGCCTGCCTGGCGGTCGTCGCCTCGGTTCATTTCCGGTGCGAGGCAGAGTGGAGTTGAAGAGCGGGGCAGGTGAACGGCTCAGGGACGTCGGTGTCGCCGATCGGAGGTGATCAGACACGAGGTGGAGAGGGGCCGACGCCCTCGCTCTGCGCGCGCGTCGGCCCTGTCGCTTGTGGCGGGGGAAAAGAGAGGGAGAGGGGCTCACGACCGCCTTCACGATCGCTATGTGTTCGTATCGACGCGCCAGGCTAGGGGTGAGATCGACGGAGCGTCCGAGCTAGAGAGGAAGCGCTGCGCACCATAGGACGCGTTCTCGACGTTCCAGTCATGGATGACCGTCTCGTCGGCGCACACACTTTAGGCATCTGATTTAGCTGGATCGGAACGACGAGATCAGGTCAGAGCGAGCATGCGCGTGCACGAACCTTGGATCGCCGCTTCTCGCAGGACTCGACTGAGAGCGACATACGATACGGACGCGAGAACAAATAACATAGCAACACACGCGAATTACAGATCGACGCAACGGCCCAAAAGGTACCCATCACCGAACCCAGATTTCATCTCCAAACTCTTCCCGTCCCACCGCACGTCTCGCACATGGTCATGTCGAACAGCATCACGGTCCGCAGGCCCTCGCCATGGCACCGCAGGCACAGCCGTCCACCCAACCTCGGATCCCCAGGCGAGACGGCGACCGCGCTGACCACGGGCGGCGGCTCAGACGGTGACAACGGATTGGTGACGTAGAACGACGGGCCAGGCGAACGCTCGTGCGTGTGGTGGGATATGGACCTGTTGTGATGCGGGTGTCGCGGAGGGGGCGGGTACGCGCCAGGTGGACCGGGAGGACCAGACGGTGGTGGCGGTCTAGTGAGATGAGGCGGCACGAATCGCGGCAGGGCCCGCTGCATCCTCGGATCGTTCCCCGAAGACGACCAGGGGGTGTACGTGAGCGCGCCCGCGTACGGCTTTCCGTACTTGTCCCAACACTTGCGACACGGGTTCGACGGGTCGTAGTTCTTGTACCCCGTGTTTTTGCCTGTTCCCCACACATGGTGAACGTGCGGTTCGTCCGACGAAAGAGGAGACTTACATTTGACGCAGAGGTGGTCTCGAGGGTACACCAGCAGGTTGCCATCGAGCAACAACGGATGGCCTGGAACGGGCGTTCTGGTTGGGGACCCGTCGTCTGGCACGGCCGGGGGAGACTGGGGCGGCGCGGACGCTGGGCGAGGCGGTGGGGGCGGGCCGGGAGGCGCCGAGTACGCACCCTGCATAGAACCCGGCGGGGGCGCATACGGGGTGTGGGTGCTATTGTACGGCGAAGCGTACGCGGCCGCGTTAGCGCTCTGCGCAGTCATCATCCGATCGTCGTGCGCGCCAGAGACGACGTCGGCAATGTCCCGAACGGTGTCGATGAGCGCACCGATCAGCCCTCCACCTCCTTTCTGGCGTTGACGATATTGGTGCTGTGTCTGCCAGGGGGCTGGGCTGGGCTGTGCGTAATAGCCGGCGTTCTGGGGTGGTGGATGGGGCTGCGCGGGCCACGGGCGTTGGCTCGGATGGGGATACGACGACGACGATGGCTGGGGAGGAGGTTGTTGAAAGGGTCGTCGGGGCCCTAAGCTGATCGTCTCCTCGCCGACGTTGGCAGCTGGGGTGTATGGGGGTGGAAGATCGTCGTCGATGTCTTCCACTGCGAAGGGCGCTGCATGGCTGGACGACGGTTGAGCCGAAGCGGTCGTAGGAGGGGGAGAAGGCGGGGGAAGAGGAGGTAGAGGGGGCGACGGGGCCCGCGCAGGTCGTTGAGCACTATGCAAAGGATTCTTACTCGACATTGGCGTCGAACGTCGCCGCAAGATGGACTTTTAAATTTAAGGAGCTGCGGTCCGACACAGCCATGTCCATCACAGCCAACTCGACACTTGGTATGTCAGTAATACATCAAGTCTCCTCGGACGTCCTCGCCTCCTCTTCGATCACCACCATTCTCGTTCCTTTCCCTGTCCACATTTGCCTGAATTTTCCGCCACCACGACTCGACGTCATCCGTGCACCACGTCTTATACTCCTCACACTCGTCCTCGAGGAATTCTAACTCAAATTCCTCCACGGTCGGAAGCACCGCCGGCCACCCGAACTCTTGGGGACAGTCGAAGAGCCCTTGCAACGCCAACGCCACCGTCCGCGGCGCGATCGGATCCCGTCCTTGCACCGCCAGGCGTCTTACTGACGGCAGCAGTCGGAACAAGACGTACGCCGCGAGCGCGTTCGCAAACACTTGGCCGCTGACCCGAAGATCCCGGACGTGCGTGAGCGGCGTCAGCCTGCTGCCCTCCGGACTCGCCGGGGCCACGGAGTCGAGCCCTACGGCGCCGTCATGCAGCTCGAGCGTGACCAGGCTCGGAAAGGACGATACGACATGGTGGAAACACGACACCGAGACGATGAGCGAATCTCGCTCGTACTCGGGCGCAGACCATACGAGCGTCGTCACGTTCGATCCGACGCCCCACGGGAGCCCGAACGACCTGAATGAGTCGTCCGCGATAACAACGTTGCTCAGCTCGAGTCGCTCCAGCGCTGGAGTGTTCCTTCCATCGAAGAAACAGGCCCTGGACCAGGTCGCGCGCATGTGGCCGTTCATCGCGACCTGGCGTAGAGCCGGAAACTTGGAGCCAGATCCCCTCCACGTTTGAAGGACGAAATTTGGAAACGTGTTGGATCCGGTGGCTTTAATGCTGACTCGCTGGGGGAGGGAGGTCTCTTCCTTGTCTAACGGCGACAGGACAGATTGAAGCCGTGCAGTGAGTCCGACGATAGAAAAAGGCCCTGAGGGCAGCAGTGCATGGTTCCGGAATGGCCACTGATGCACAATGATGTGGATGGGGAGGGGTGACGAAAGCCGCAAGTGCTCTTTCAAAGCATGGATCGATTGCAGTGGGGTGAGATGAACCTATCTCCAGAGTCTGGGACAACCAAACACAAGGGCTCTCCACAACTTTGAAACGCTCGCGAGATTTCTCGGGGTCGTTAACCACCAGCCAGTGCGCATGTGTTTGAACTGCGAAGATGATCACATCGTCGAAGATTACGACGAAGAGATCCTCTACGAGGGTCGAGACGGGGCTACTCGTCGTCTTGCCAGATATATGGCTTGCCAATGAGCCGGCATGGATGGACGTGGCGCCTAGTCCCTACAGAAGAATCGTCAAGGCGCCTGTAACAAGGAAAAGATAGCTTACGGGAGCGGGACATTGACCGTCCCTTTCGGAGTTCAAACAGTCGGCGGTGGCTACGCAATGCACGCCTTGTTGAACGAGGGTGGACCACTGTACTTTGGATTATTCGTCGTCGAAGCAGGCAGGCATACCACGAGTTTCGCCACCACCGCCGCCTGACACTTCAAGGTTCGCCCTATTACGACACGACAAACGAAATGGTCAATGGCTTTAGAATACACGGAGAGTGACGCACCGGACGATGACCAGATGTAGGCAGTCACGTGACTATAATATGTAAGTCGAGGTTCGTGTCTTGCAAGTCAACGTCGACGTCGACGATGTCGACCACCACGACCGCCTCCATGTCCCCTGCGTCCCTCCTCTTTGCTACCTCCCAAGCCAAGCAACTCGCCGACTTTTCAAAGCCTCATAAAAACGAGGCGTTGCTCCGATTACGCAACTCGACGCTCTGTCTCGCGACCCTCGTCGTGCTCACCTACTTGCTGCCCGTCCCTTCCTTGTGGACTGCTCTCAACGTCGTGCGCAGAGACCGCGACGTCAACGTTCTCTGGACGCTATGTGCTGCCGGTATGCCGACGCGTCCTCACGTAGCAGTACGCTGACACGTCTGCAGAGTTGGTCCTGTCCGGCTTGCTCGCCCTCAACCTCGTCCAGGCGGCCCTCGCGATCCGATACCCACGAACCCCACTCCCTCCTCTTCCCTCCTCGCCCCCCAAGGGCGCGCTCACCCCTCAAGGCCAGAAGAAACGCCGTACGATCTTGTCCCCGGGGGTGAGTACGCCTGGCCTGAGTCTCCTCTGCGTCGCGCTGACCCGCCCACAGACAAGCCCACAGACGCAGCGTTCCTTCACTTCATCGTACGTCCCCTCGCCCGCGTCGACCCCCTCTCGGACGCTGCACTACTCCATGCCCAGCACGCCGTCCCCGTTCGGGCTCTCCCTCGGGGCCTCGAGTTCCGCGCCTTCGACGCCCTCGCCCTCGCTCGCCGCATACCACGGGAGACACCCCCCGTCGCTCGGTCGTGCGTGTCGCGTCCTCTCTCCGCGATCCGAGGTTGATCGGTCCGATTCGCGTGTAGGTGCTTTCAACGGGTCGTCGCTCAGCCGATTGGCGGGTGATTCGGACGACGAGTAACGTCTGTCGATTCATACCCGCTGTCCTCGTTTCGTTGGTGCCCATCTATCGACCGTACGCGCGTGTCGTCGAGTATTGTATAGGAATTATGAACCATGCTATCAACTCGGACGAATGGACAGATCTGGTTCTGGTTGCGGCGCGCCCTACGCTGGGTCGTGTGGGGGGAAATAGTAAAACGTCGTTCGTGTGACTGTCAACTGCACACACTGACATACTAGATTCTCGGGCTTTACCAGGGGTCGTCCCCACCTTCGACGTGATTACGTCGCTATGCCAAGCTTCTAGCACCCGAAAAGAAATTCAATGCCCAACAGCATCTTTTCGCTGCCCGTGGAGCAAGTGCTTCATTGACGACGATGTCACCCACTCTCCCCACGAGGGTCGAGGAACCGGCGAGAACGGTGCTCTCGTCGCCGCTTCACCAATCTCCTGTCTGCTCACCCTTTCCCGCGAACTTTGCTTGCAATGCATACAGGATTCTCGAGCTCCGCCGTCCCTTGCGAGATGTTCAGAACCCTCGCTCTCGCACCAAGGGTCGTCACCACCCTCGACGTAATCGCCGGGTTTCTCGTACAGTGTCTGTCGCTCAAAATGGGCAATAGGCAAGAACAAAATGATAATTTCACAGACCCAATGGGCTGTTTTGTAACTGCGGGACGATGGAAAAGTAGACCTGAAGCGACGCTTTCCCTATTTGGGCATCGGAGCTGCTACATTTGGTATTGAATTTAGACACCAATTTCCGGCACTTGGCTACTGACGCACAGTACCGTGTCCCTTCGCGAGGCGAGTGACCACTTGAATAGCACCTCAGGCTCTTTCTTGTTTATCATGTCTTAGTGTCCGTTTATCTCTATTGTCATATATCTATTCAAGCCCAAACGCTCATCGCCTCTGCTGTCAAAGCGGGCTCGTTTTCACACCCATTGCGATGACGGCACGACGAAACGATACGAGGGCTGTTGGCCCCCTTCGCGTTTGCTCGCGCCCAACTGACCTCCACCGTTCAACGTGCCCTCGCGCTTCCTGCGTGTCCATAGTCGCTGCCAGCGTTTCTTCGTGCCCTACCATCGTCCACCGCCTCCCCTTGCTGCTCCTCACATCCAACTGGTATCCGTCGCTCCATCTCGCGGCTGCTCGCGCTCCACCGTCGCCCGCCCGCCCCTTGTGTCACGCCGTCCTCCACACCACCCAGGTTTACTCGCGCCTGCCGTTGTCCATCGCGCGTCACACGATGGGACAAGACGCTGCTGATATCGGCGCGACGAATCCAGCGACGGCGACGGACGTGACGACTCGACTCGACTCCACGACCATGACGTGGTCATGGGCACGTTCGACGATGCACAGCGATCTAGTTCTAACGGAGCGCACGGTAGTCGCTGCACAACATCGCGTCGTCGACACGCGAGCTCCTGTAGCTCACAGGTCTAATTGACGAGTATACTCTTGCGAATCATTGATGGATACAATGGCTTGCCCTTTGTGCGCAACCCGCAGTATAGTTTACAAATTGCAATTTATTGTTGGACAACAAAAGAAATGCTTTCGTGTTTCGTGTTTCTGAACTTCTGAAAGGAAGCGATTACGTAATGTGAATGTAATTAGCGCAAGTATCATCCCTCATTGGCTCATAGTTGAGACGCGCCGCCCTTGAGCGACAGACATTAGGCGCTTCGTTGGCGACTCATCTGTCAGTGACTGTCAAGTTCAGGGGGTGGTACGTACGTTCTGTCACTTTCGGCGAGCCCGCCTCTGAATCGACGTCTTGCTCTGGCGGAGGGCGTTCTCAGGATTGAACGATGGGGTAACGCTAATGTCCCGTCCCACCATAAGTATGTACTTATGTTTATCTGTCCGAGGCGCGTCCGCGTCGAGCACCGCCATCACGATGTGCATGAGGGGACGATCCAGCCCCGCGCGTAGCCTCGCCGCCCAGTGGCAACGTTTCAACTGTCAGTACTCAGTTCTCGTCACGTCTCCACGCGGCGCGCGATCGTCTCTCAGTCGCGCAATGGAGCGAGCGTGGCCCAGGCCTCTCGCGGATCGCCCATGTGGTTCGTGGTGCCACAGGCACGCTGGGGCGCAGTGAGACGGCGGTGCCCAGCGCCGTGCCAAGTGCCAAGAGCCTACACCTCGAGTCGCCGGTGTATCATTCATATGTACGTGCTAAGTGCTGGGTCCCTCCAGAAGGACGACCTTGCCGGCTTCCATTCGTTCGCGCAAGTCCGTCGCCCAGGCCCCAGGCTGATTTTAGGTTTGGGGCCGTACTGCAGGTACTGAGTCGGAGTTGCAGCACTGACTTGAAAGGGAGCGTCACGACTCGGGGGGTTACTAGCGTTTCTCGGCTTCTCGGTCCTTGATTGAACTGGCACGGCGCAAAGTACGTGGTAACGCCCCTAACGTTTTCGATCGCGCGTTCGTTCCCGTCGTGCGAGCGTTACGGAAGCAGCACGCATGCGTGCGTGCGCCTACAAGTGGACTTGTCCCGCCTCTTCGTGGGTGGCACGCTGCGCTGTCGTCGTTGGAGACGTCAAGGTAGGTCTAAGGCTAGGTCGTCTTCGAGCGCGTTCGGCTCCGGATCAGGTATCTATGATCGTGCGGCCTAACGCGTCCCAGGCGAGCGAACGTTCTTGACGGCAACGTTTTACGTGACCGCCTCGTAGACACGGAGATGAGCTACGCACAATCCCCTCCTCGCGATGGCATTGCAATGTGCTCGTCCGTCGCTGCGTCAGGTGCAGCTAGCGAAAATAGGGGTGTCTTGCACCTCGATAGGTTAGGTACGGCCACGGTCCCTGTGACTGGAGTTGCCAAGCGCCTGTATGTGTATATCTCGACCAGTTCGCCGAGCCGTCCTTCTGGTTCCAACCATCGTTTTTTTCTCCCGTGTGGTGCTGTCCCACGGCTGAGTCTGACGCGGCACGGAGCCGCAAGTGATCTCGTTTCGGCCCTCGATGTTTTCAAGTCTGACCGGCTCGTACCTTTCGGTGGCCTTGTCTAGTGTATGACGAACAGTCTTTGACTACTCACTGTGGGTCCAGTACCGCGTTGTGGCGATTAACGATTAGCTCATTGAAGATAGACATGTTGTCGTTGCGTTCACTGTCACGAACCAAGGTGTGATATTAATATCGCCATTCTCTCTTGTGTCTCGCCGAGTCTCATGCGTAATTGCCATATCACCTTAGGTGCTGCGGAGCCGCAGTAGATTCGTTTGGATCCGTGCCTCGTCTGTTATTAGCTCCACTTTCAACTCACACGAGAGGCGCACATTAGTCTACCCCCGCATCTTCGAAGACCCGGGGTTCTCTTTAGGTAAGACAGTTTCATCAGACGGGCTTCTTCTTCTCTGCGCGCATCTGAAATGCCATTGTCAATCAGTCACAGCCCTCATCATTGTTTGGATCCCATATCGAATATCTGGCATGCCGTCCACGCGCACCCGCCCGCCCTTAATGGATCCCGACAGGGGTACATAGGTGGCACTGTGGAGCCTTTCCATTAACGCGCTGTGGTAAATACTTCCAGATAGCTCCCCTCTCGTGCCCCGCCTCAGATTACATTGGCCATACCCTGATGGGCCACTTGCGTTTCGATGAAAACCCTGATCGATCCCGGGGCTCGAATATGGCCGCATACGTTCCAGTACGTATACTTGAATCGTTCTCCTCTGCGTTTCAAATTATTATGTGTATATTTTAAGCAAGCAAGTACGCTACTTCTGGGAGTCGACGAAACGGGTTTTCTTCCTCGTCCATCACCGTGATAAACCAAGGCTAGGTCGCTCCTCGTCATGCCACGCTGAACTCGCCTCCAACGGCGAGCGGGATCGGCGGAGGTAAGCTGTAGTTCACATGAATCGTGAACATTCCGGGACGTGTGACGTGGCCAATGACAGCGGTGATAATGAGCGCTACTGCGTTCCCCCCTGTGGAGCCCTCCGAGACCCTGCTCGTGGAAGTCGGCGGGGAATGGCGCAAAAAAAAAAAAAACTCGAGACGAGGTTCGCGACTTGTACTTACCTACATCGTCAATTTGTGACGACGTTCGGCACCTTGCGCCTCACATCGCCGTGTTGGAAAGAGGCTCCGGTTATGTCAGGAACGGAGCGATTCAGATGTGTGCCTCGGGACTTGTTCATGAGTTGAGATGGGCGTTGTCAACACCCTACGAAGTGGCTAGGCGACCTGTTCTCGCGCATGTTTCGATGGCGAAGAACTGGGCGACGGTCGACGTTGATCGGGGCCGGACGAACTCAGGGCTAGTTGGGGATGATCCCTCTAGCAGGAGCGGGCCGATCGCACCCCATAAGATGGCATGTCGGACAGGCAGGAACTTCAAGGTTCAAAGCGCGGTAGTATTTCACCCGTCGCACGAATCGGGACACATGAGTCTACCGCTTACGGCTCTCCGCTGAAAGGTCCGTCCCACGCTTACCTTGTACCCTGGGAATGCGGATGTATTTTCTGACCGTCTACCCGAGCATGATAATATCCATCGTCACGACTTTTGCCACGGACGTTGCGAAGGCCCATCTCGTGCCGGATCGGCGGCGCTGGATTGCATTGAAGCTTGAAGGGACAAGACTCGTGCTGATAATGTGCATGTCGGACTTTGCGACCAGTCGCAACTCGCCAATCATCATTGCCATGATAGAGTCTATCTCTTCGAATCTCCGACTCCCATATGGTTATGGTTCAAGGGGGTTTCGTGAGCGATCCGGGTAACCTCCGGATGAGATCCAAAATTGCTGTCAAATCGAGTGTTGTTCGTGGGAGGTCAGGGTAGCTGCCATAACGTTACATTTTGGCGTGGACCCTACTATATGAAGTCGTGATTGTTCGTCTCCCATCGCCACCCACTGTGCTCTTTCAGCCGCGGTTGGTCCCGTGTGCACGCCGGCGTCGCCAGTGGATCCTCTGCAGCCCCGCCAATCGAGGTACGTGGGCTATCGACCATGATATATAGGATACTGACTGCCCGGACCAAAGCGTGGACGAGGGCCCTGTATGAGCTCCAGCAGCGTGGAATTCTTCGAGCTGAGGCAGCTATGCGGGTATGTGGCTGGTGAGCAAGGAGCGCTCTCGACGTCCGTCTCTGTTTTTCGATCCTTTTATAGGCGCCTCGTGGATAATCATGGTCTGGGAATGCATCATCACACTCGACGATGAAGTCGAATATGTCTGGAGGTGCGTCGTCCCCGCCTGCCACATGAAGCCATGTGGAACGTAACTCTTCCTGTGCATCAGCATGCCTTGGACGGCCTATATCAAGTGGCTGTATCTCGTCGGCAAATACCTGGCCCTGGTTTTCCAGACGTAATTGGTGTTTCGCTCAGTCCGCAGAGCGTGGACCTGACTCCCCGAACTCTAGTGCTGTCTTTTCCTTTCAGGTGGGGTTCGTCGCGCACAACTTCGTATCCCTTTACTACTGTCGGGTGTACCGTTTCACCGAGATGATAGTAAGCACTTTACTCATGCTTTGCTTCGACGGCGTATTGCTTCTCCGAAGTGCGTACCTCGCCAGTTTCGTCCTTGTCCCTCTGACGACGCGATCAGTCTACGCACTCTACGGATGGCGTACGTGGAGCAGCGCGTTGGCTACTTTCGGTGTCTTGATCGAATTCGTGATGTCCATCGCGTCCTCGATATTAACTGTCCCAGCGACGCAATTCGACGCTGGTTGCATCATCATTGTTGCGCAAAAATCCATCTTGTTTTTCGTCGTCGGCACGTTCGTATCACAAGCCATCCTCCTCTTCTTGGCATTTCGTAGACGAGAGCGGGTCATTCGAGCAAGGTCCTCCATTGCCTGCGTCACCATCCGCGACGGAATGTTGGTGTTCATCTGCGTCGCTGGTGAGTCCGGTCAGCCCCCCTGCGTTTCCGACGGGGGCTCAGTCGAACTACGCTAGTTTTTCTCGTGATTACTCTTGTTTGGACGCTTCACGATAGTTCCGTGACAACTCTGATGATCTAGTACGTCCGAAACGCCGTTTCATCTTGACATGCTCCTGACGTGTGCCCCAAAAGCTGGATTCCAGTTGTCACCTGTGTCGCCGTACGTCTTTCCTACTCTTCTCTCCCCGTGAGCTTTCTGAAACACTGACGTCGTCCGATAGACCTCTCGCATCATCTTGAACCTTCAAAGTACGCGGTTTGGACCCGTCACGCAACAGTTCACCACCGAACTGCTGGGCGTTTACGGGAGTGCGGACTCTTTTCTGCTCTCCGATGGCCCGTTCCAACGACGCGGCGTATAATACGCTGGATTCACTGGACTTGATGCTCTTCCCTTGCACGTGTCCATCGTGGACGCCTTTGGGCACGTTGCGTACGGCCGGAAGCTTGGCCAGTTTGGACGTGCAACGGGTCGGGCTGAGAGCGTCGTACCATGCACGTGGTAGAGGTTCATATGTGACCGTCCAGGCCCCTCGGATTCGAGTGGCCGTGCTGTATAGGATGTTCGAAGTGCTTGCGCAGCGCCGTGTCACAGTTCGCTGCGTCGTCGGCGGAGTGCTCTAGACGGGCTCAGGCCAAATTCGTGAGGGTCGTCTTCATTTTGTTAATGTCGATTAATTTTTATGTGATATTTTCGTAATTCATGTAATGCACCAGACCCCACGGACTCGGACTCGGTGCGTGTTGTATTATATACGAGATGTGATTGAGAAAAATGAGAAGCCGCCATCAATGAGGCAAAGGGAACGCATCAGGGATGTATGTGTGTGGTTCTCGTCACGGTCGGCGACCGGACGGACGCTCTCTTGGAAAACCGCAATGGCATGCCCCATATGTCTCGAGGGCTCGAGTCATCGTGGCTGGTGTAACGATGGGCATCGCCTTGCATAATGGGACCAACCCGAAGGGGAAAAAAAAGGGGTCGACCACGGTCCTCCGTCGGCCCGTAGGGCGGTGCGTTCTCGACCACGAGACGCACCTTCGGACCGGGCGCATTTCACCTGACGCGGAGCCGCTGATGCGCGCGTCCCGAGGTGAATCCCCGTGAAACCTCGTCGGACACCGGGCGTGTTCATGTGCTGTGCTTGGCCGCGCGCCGACGTCGATACTACTGGTCCGGCGCGCGGCTCTACGTGACGCGACGCATCGTCGCAATAATGAGTCGTGAGAGCGAGGACCACGTACCTCTATTGATATCACGCGTCCAGTCGGTGTCGAAAAGCATGGGGTAGGACGTGGGATAGAATAGGGTCGTGGTTGACGCAAGATCACTGCGCACGATGGTGTGTGGCAGTTCGACTCGCCGTCGGCAGGAAAAACGCCGCGTGTATATTAGGTTTAGACCGTCAGATTGTGTTACATTAGTGTCAGATACCTAAGAAGCCCCCGTCAGTGGCAGATGGGTCGTCATGGACGCCATACTTGATCAGTTACGCAGCTCTCTCGGTCACGGGAGACGCAGTATGGTACTCTGAGTGTTCATCAACGAACAATCACAGTCATTCGAGTTGTATATCTGCAAGGCCGCCAAAGTAACACGTGAGGGCTTTCAACTTTGCGCCCATCCACTCCTCCTCGACCTCGACTTTTTCGTTCGACGCGCTATCCGTCAGCAACATTGATACTTCGTCGATGTTGGTGTTTCGTGGTAGAAAATAAGCCACGTTGTGTGTGATTTTTCGAGTGAGATGGAAGAGATCGGCGCCGTGTATGGGCTTGATATTTGCAAGACTGAATTCTGGGTGGCACTCTGAAGCAGCACAGGATTGCTCGCCGACGAGCTCGTCGTCGTCGTTCCCGCGTGACAGATAGTCAGGACCTCCCCAAGGCGGACTGAGGAAGACGACGTCGATAGGGCGATTCCCGCCGGGTCGAGAGATGTATGCATGTGCAAATGAGATATAATCGGCCAGGATGAACTCGATGCGGTCGGCAACGCCGTATATAGCTGCGTTATGTCTCGCGAGCGCCAACCGCACCGGAGAGATGTCCAATGCGATCACTGTCGACGGAGCGCACGTCAGCCTGGGTCACGGACGAATAGACCCATTTCGTGCATACCGTGCTCGCATGTTTGGGCGAACGCGATCGCGTTTCCGCCCACGCCACAAAAGGCGTCCAGGACCGTGTCGCACCGACATCTTTCTGCGACATGGGTCGCAATCCGCTCCGGCGTGACGCTGTACCATCCTTCTTCGTCCAGCAAGCATCCTTGGTCGTAGAGGCTGAAATAGCGTTTTCGCTGAGAGAAGTCTGCGTGGCAAAGGTGAGCGCGCAGACCGACCGACGGGGGTGACGCGCACATTTTTGGAGGTGTGACGGGACCTCGGAAGCGCGTTCGTAGTATGGTACGAGTCCGGTCGCGTCGTGCCACGTGCGTAAAGTAAGGCCCTGCGACTTTCTTGGAGATGTCCCTTCCGCGGTCGTCACTGCATGATGTTGGCCAGACGAGGTTTTAGAGGACGAGTCTGGCGCGGGCGTTTGTTGGAAGGCTCGTTTCGCAAAGTGGGACAGTCCCGACAGGTTCTTGGATCGCTTTCCCATGCATGCAAGTCGCGTCGGTGCGGAGTTACATCTGAGTGCAACCACCACTACCGTAACTATGACACAACGAGCTTACTACCGCTGCTCGGATGGCGTGTTAGAGGTGAGCGCGAGCGACGATTTGGACCAGCATCTGACCGATTCGAGTTCAGACCCAGTCAGGATCGATGCCCGTCCGAATCGAATTCGCTCCGCTGGTTTTGTTTGGAATCGAGCAGACCATGACTGAGACTTGGTCCCTTCGCCCAGCGTATAAATACATGCCAGACAGCGAGCGATGAAGTCCATCCGAGTCGCCATCTCCGTCGCTGTCCCCGTCCTCGCCCGTCGACCTCAAGTCTATCTCGATTCTCGATTCACTCAAGATGCACGCCCTCTCGTCAACGTCTCTACTTCTTCTTCTCTCAGTCGTGCGCTCGCTCGAGGCTGCCTCCCGTGTTAAATCAGGCTCTCGGATGCTCCGTATGAGGCCTGGCAGGTCAGGTTCCCCGCGCGTCATCGACGCTACCGATGGCCAGCTCGACATCACGAACAAGATAATCGCCCCGGACGGGTTCCCCCGGAGGTTACTTTGTCTTTTCATCGACACGTCCTGGCTCTGATGCGCGTCCGCAGTGCTATCGTGGCTGGTGGCACCTTTCCTGGTCCCCTCATCAGGGCGGAGAAGGTTTGTCGCTCACGTCTGTCGCCGTTGCATGGTCGTGAAGTATGACGCTTGCGACGATAGGGCAACGATTTCTCGATCAACGTCGCCAACTACTTGTACGATACCAGCATGGATCTACCGACGACGATCGTAAGTTCGTCGAATGTCCGCCCGTGGCCATCCCATGTGACCGACTTCGTCTTTAGCATTGGCACGGGATCTACCAAAACAGGTCTAACTGGGCGGACGGCGTTTCTTTCGTTACTCAATGCCCGATCCAGCCTGGTCAAGACTTCCAATATCAATTCAACGCCGAGGACCAGGCTGGCACGTTCTGGTACCATTCCCATCACGACCTGCAATATTGCGACGGACTTCGTGGCCCGTTGATCATTTATGACCCTGACGACCCCCATGCCCACCTGTACGACGTCGACGATGGTACGTTTGTGATCTGCCTTCGATCCGCTTGCGTGGCTAACTATTTTTCGCAGAGAACACCGTCATTGTACTTGCAGATTGGTAAGTTTGCGCTTTGCTCTCCATATTTCTCGTCACTTAAGATACGCGTAGGTATCATATACCCGCACGCGAAGTTATCACACCCTTTACTCCCAATGCGACTACCATCAACGGAAAAGGACGTTATCCAGGAGGCCCGAAAACGCCGCTTGCTGTGATCAACGTCGAACAAGGCAAACGCTACCGCTTCCGCATTATCGCCGCGAATTGTGACTCGTGGCATAACTTCACCATCGACGGCCATTCAATGACAATTATCGAAGCGGATGGCGTTGAGGTCACTCCCCAGGAAGTCCATTGGCTCGAGATCCATGCGGGGCAGCGGTACTCTGTCGTCGTGGCCGCTGATCAACCGATAGACAACTATAGGATACGCGCGTTGCCCAACCGTGGCAACCAGACATTCATCGACGGACTGAACTCTGCGATACTGCGTTACGCTGGCGCGCCTCCACAGGAGCCAACGACGAACCAAAGCCAAGCCACCGCTCATTTCGAAGAAAGTCGCCTCCATCCTCTTCAAGCCCTTCCTCCCTCCGATGTTCCTGTGCTAGGGGAACCAGACGTCGTCCTTTCCCTCGTCCCCGGGTATCACGCAAACAACGAAACCTTCACTATCAACGGATTTAGCTTCCAACCCCCTCCGGTGCCTGTTCTTCTTCAGATACTCAGCGGCGCTCGTCATCCTACAGAACTGCTTCCCGTCGGCACCATTTACGAACTACCTAGAAACAAAGTGATCGAAATCAACATTCCTGCAAACGACCACCTGCCTGGAGGGGCCCCGGGTGCTCCAGTTAGTGATTCACGACGACGCGCGCATTCTTGTTGTTGACTGAGATCAATTAAACAGCACGGTATTCACCTCCACGGCGTAAGCGGCTCTTCTTTGTTCATTCCTGACGACGCAGTGTTACTGACGAGTTTGTAGCACGACTTCCATGTGATTCGCACGGCTACCAACAACACCCCGAATTACATAGATCCTCCGCGGCGTGATACAGTTTCGATGGGCACCGGAGCGCAGAATTCCAACCTCACGATCCGATTTGTTACGAACAATGCTGGCCCTTGGATACTACACTGGTATGTGACGATTGAGGGATTTCCACTGTCCAGTCTGAAGCATTCTTAGTCACATTGATTTCCACTTTTCGAAGTATGTGCCGCGGCTTGTCCTGTTGATCCACCCGACTCAACGTTTCTAGTGGCTTTGCCGTGGTGATGGCGGAGGCGCCCGATGTAGCTGCCGTAGAGCAGAACAAAGTCCTGCCGAGTACGTGATCAGCCCACATCCTAACTAGGTTATTGAAACAGCAATTGATGGTAGGTGCCTGGAGCGAGATCTGTCCCGCCGGGATCCTGGAGGCCGCTGCCCATTTCAACAAGACGGGCAACTTCAATCTCACCGCCCTCAATACGACGAACTCTGACCCTTGGGGCCGCTTCAATCGAACGAATTTCCGCACGGACATAAGCACGATGCCGCCAAGCTTTAGCACCACTTCTGGTTTTCATTTCGCTGGCTTCGATACGACTGCCCTCGCGAACTCGAGTACTCCGAGCGCGGCGCCGACTCCCTCCGATTCACGCATTCTCAACCGAACGAGTTTCCGCACGGACACCGGCACCCCGATCTCTAGCACCTCGTTTGGCTTTGGTTTCGATGCGACTACCAGCGCCATGACCACGAAACCAACGCCCTCTGACTTGCGCAGCCCCAGTGTGTCCGGACTGCCATAGAGTGACCTGGCGCGTTCATCTTTTCGTTCACATGTACCTCGAATCATTCGCGTTTCGTGTCAAGTAATTGTTTGGACGCTTTATCCACTACGTTTTCGGTTTTCTAATTGTTATATATTATTTAATGTCGTACACTAGAGCTCTATCGAGTCACAATTCTCCCATACTGGCGTGCAGCGCTTTCACTGAACGCAAGTCCCTGGTCTCCACTTGAAGTGATGAGAGTCAGATATGTCGAGGCACAGAATCCACAGACGTACCGTAAGAATACTTGCAACCATCGTCTCCTAGATCACTGAAGGCACGAAAGTTGAATCTGCGTAGCTACTGGTAGTATCGCAGTGGGATGCTGTGGACCTCAGAGCATATAGTATTTCGGCCCGTACGCTGGTCTCCCCCAGCGACCGTCCGGCATCAAAATCAGTGCCTGGCGCCTTGATCGGAATTTATCCTCGACGTTCATCGTCGTCGGGACGAATCGACGACGCTCTAAACATAGCTACTATTGCTTCTTCCGAGACTGGGCCCTGGATCCGGATTTAATTTTAGATTTTAGGCGTAAGTGCTGAGGACTTAAGTAATCAATTTGCCACTCCGCCGAACAGCCAACGGCGGGGGGCCGGTCCCTCTAACAGCACTGGTCGCACCATCATCCCGAAGGCCCTTTCGTTGATCCGCATGCACTGGCTCGTGCGAGGTTACCTGGCGATGTCTGATCGGCTCACTTACTCGGGAGACCTGATGGTGGTCGTACTACTTTGTTTAGCTCAGTTGCTATCGGCCCTGTCGTCGTCCCAGTCGAACTTTTCGTCCCCAAGTGGTGACTACGACTTTCTTTCAGAGTCCTCCACGATGCTGTTCTTGGGCTGGGCGGGGCTCTAGTATCCGCACGGCCCTCGTCTTGTTCGGCGAATCGGGCATCTTGTCGCATGCGTTGGAGGTTCGTCATGGAAGCCTTCTTCCCAGTTTATGGAAGACTCTGAGTCGTTCGAGGAGGTCCGCGCCATCTCGCTGGCTGTTCAATTGTCTCGTTGCCATTCGTCGCTGACATGCTCACCGCCAGATGACGAAAACACAGATCGAAACGTCGTGATTGTGCCTGCATCGTCCTGGTGTCGGCTTGCTGTTCGTTATCTACACCTCTAGTTGATCTCTCTACTCGGTTGCGACCAGCGCGCTCTCCCCCCTGACATGACGGCATCTAATCTCCCCGTTTTGTGATACCCCTTGTCGGTAAGTGCTGGATTTTCGACTCGTGAACGGTGATGACATCCATGCAGTTACTGACTATGGCGCTGCATTACGAGCCCTCGAGCGACAGAGTAGGGCAACAGATGGCTGGGTGTCCGCTGTCAATGGGACAGCCCTCGTCTCCGAGGCCATCGTCCTAGACTCATCCGGAGCGAGCTCGACTATAAAAGAGGTATGAGGGCCCGCCAGGGTACGATATCAGTTCACTCATCCACACGTTCATTAGACATTCAGCTAGCTGCCTTTTAATGATTTCGCTGTCTATCCTTGCATCACTGCTACCCTTTGCCACCGCGGCAACCATTCCAA